>JAMKCH010015004.1:0-30844 GCA_023653785.1 Ophioderma brevispina | reverse complement strand
GTGCAAAAATCTCAATATCCGGGCGCTCTTCAAAAGATGTGCTGTTATTGCTTTAATTAAAATAGATAATTAACAAAATAACAATTTATAACATCATCAACCCTCTGTCTATCTGCATTGGTACATTATTTGCATCAGAGAGATAATGACGTCTAAGAAACTCGTATAAAAGCATATGCATTTCTAGTGACCTCAGACAGGAAGGAGTACGTTCAATACCAGTCCTGAGGCGATCGATCAACTCTTTTAGTACTCCAAACAGTGATTCGCATTCGTTTCCTTTAATAGAATCACTTTTTGTAATTAAATTTGCAACAAAGGATACTTGATTGGAAAGTGTGTTCAAAATGAAGAGCGTTTCAATGCCCACGATGTACGCATAAAAACATTTCCAGAAATATTCCAATTTTAGATAATTCTCTAAACTTCAATCGCAGATATCTCAAAATGTGAGGTTTGTTCGATTGCCTATTTGTAATATTCGTATGATATGCACTATCCTGAAAAATGAATTTTGTCACATTAACAAGGCAACATGATGCCCAAATTCCTGATGTGTTTTTTGTGATCTCGAACCTGATTTTTTTAAAATAAGTTATTTAGAAGGTAAATTATTAAATAATAACCTATTCCATTTGGGATTTATTGAAAAATGTCAGTTTTTGGCTGCACAAATATACCAGACTTAATTTTTACAATATTATTTGAGTTCCATAAAATTTGTGAATATTATCGTAGTAAAGAGCCGATCTAGAAGTATTCTAGTAGCTCTCATTAAAGTATACATTCCTAGGCCCTGATTATAAAAGTGTTAAGAAATTAACAACTTGAACATTATATACACACATGTGGCCAAAATTAATGGGGGGTACATGACAGAAAAAGAAAATTAGATTCACAAATTGAGGTAAAATTTACAGGATTTCTTGATTACCCCTTACTTGAATGATTGTCAAAGTGATTTTCAACATTATGTTCTTTCTCAGAATTACATAGTGCAAAAAAACGGACCGGAAATGAGATAACGTCAAAATAGAAGAATAAAGAGCACGTCCATTATCATTAAACTCGGCAATTTAATGGCCAGAAAGAGGTCGCGTGATATTTGAAACAACTTTTTAATCACACCTTGACATTGTGCTAGGTTTGTCATCAATTTAGAACGCGTAAGTAACATAATTTACGAAACGCACGTGATTTATCATTCCGATTTGTGTTTCTGATGTCTCCGTATTTTCTGAATTTCTCGAAGATGACTTTTCTTTCCATTGACTTCATCTCATTTCCGGTCCACACAACCACTCCCGTTTCTCCCGTACATTTAGGTAAAACCTACTAACCCGTACAATTCATTAAGCGGCATTTTGAAGCCAGTTCTGTTGGTTCTGTGCTGTGTTTTTTCTAGTGTAATCGGAAAGGTTATCGTTCGCAGTTCCTTTAATCCGCCATATTTATGGAACATGGCAATAAAGCGTTTATATCCTTTTTTCTTCCACTTTTTCTCCCCATGATTGACACACTATGAACTACTGCAGGTAAGGGATGCGTTAAGTGTCAGGGTTTCCCAACCTTTTTGTCACGAGACCCCATTTCTTTACACTTTAGTCTTGCGGCGACCCCCTACTCAAAAATGATATATTCTCAAATACATTTGACCATTCAGTAAACGTTGAAGGTTTTTGTAGAGAGGTACCCAGTGGAAGCTATTTTTTTCAAGCCAGGGGAGGGTCTTGCAACAAGAGCTAAGTAGGTCGTTTATATCTACCGGAAGCTCTGAATCTACGATGACAGGGAAGTCAAGTGTCAATCCTTAAAAAATTCAGTTGTGGCATTCTAAGGGCCTGGTGCTCTCCCTTTTCAAAACAAGTGCGCACTAATGTGCAAAAATACCACTTATTTCATTAAAACGTAATAATTGTTGGTGTTTGAACATTCCTGTAATTCACAACTTATATCATTTGCGCGAGAAGCGCGCGTTAATGTTAAAAAGATTACAATTATCAAATCTGCAAATAGTTTGGCTTGCTTGACAAGACTAATTTCATTATAGTCTAGTTCAATTTTGGTCTTGAACAGCCTGTACGTGACCATTTTCTGGATTTTCGTCGCGAAGCGCGCGGAATTTTACTAATCAAATACAAGTTCAATTCATTAATCAAACACTGGCAAAATCATTTGGGGGGCTTGCTTTGGCAATTCTGTTCCTGGACTAAGTACTTGTAATTTCATTTAAATTAACTTCGCGACCCCCTTCTTAAGGGTCCGCGACCCCGAAGGGTTCGCGAAGCCCAGGTTGGGAAACCTTGCGTTAGTGCCTGGATATGACTTGTTTCTCTTTCTTCAGTAGTACCTTTGGTGAGCTTTGTCAATTCCTTGCCTTGGAGCCTTTGCTTTGGGAATTTCCTCTCAAGGGGTTATGTCGTAACTGGTGCACCTTAATCACTTTTTGTATTAAAACCTTTTAGCATACTGGTGCGGGTTTTTCCTGACTCTGATCATGGCTGGAGCCCTGTTTCCTTTTTGCTTTGTGGCTTCAGTATTCACAACTTTTTAACTTTGTTGTGGAGTTGGAATAACCTTCAGAAGTCTTGGCTTCATTCTGTATTTTAGAGTCAGGTCCCTCTTTTTTTGCAATTGCTTTCTTCACTTCTTCTTTACTCTTTCTTACAACTTCGCTCTGTTGACGTTCCTTATGTTGTATATTTCCCTCCTTGGACTTATGTTTGGTGCAAAACCTTTCTTTTAAAACGTTATAGATAAAGGCTTCTCTTTTCTGTATTTCAACAGATGGTCTTTGTAGATGGGTAGTGATTTCAATGCTTCTGGCACTTCAAGCTCTTTCCATATGCCCTTTTATCTCCAGCTTTGGAATTTTTAGCCTTCTGTTAGACTCCACTTGCCAAGAGTTCTTGGATGTTCCCTTGTCTTTTTGTATGGTGAAGGAAGTGTTTGCCCGTCAGGTTGGAACTGTGGTTGTATAGCTGTCCTGATCTTAACTGGCCTACTTATGGAAAGTGCAGGCCTGAAGCGTTGCTTCCTTACTTCTTTGGGACCTCTCTTCTTTGCTTCTTGCAATTGGTCTGATGTGCTTCCCGACTGCGGCTAGGGCCACTCTTTTCCACAGATTCGTCCAATTCGTCCCGACCTTGAACGTCCATCCTTGGACTAGTTCGCATTGCTAATTCGTCAACGTAAAATTCGGAGTCCCACCATTTCAAATCTCCTAGTACTCTTCCTTTTATTACTCTAGTCCATTAGGCACGTGGCTTGGCGGTTTTTAAGGATAGTAAACTAGACACTGAAAATCAAAACAATGTAGTCTATGACTCCTATTTAAAACATGTTGTCTTAGGAATGCATGCATGTTGTCTTTAGGAACTGCTTGGACAGGAAACGCCGCGAGCGCCTGTAAACTACAAACCGCCTCACCGGCAGAAATTTCCAAACCATCGAAACTTCCTGTGTCTGTCAACTCAATTGCTGAGCACTCCTCGCAAATGGTCGTACAAAACTTGATAAGGATCACCCTCGCTCTGTCAAAAAAGAGATCACCAACTCCGTCGAGCCCCCGGCGTGGACGGGTCACTTTCAACATCCGTCTCACCAGATGAGCTTACATCTGCTATTAGCCAACTAAGAGTGGAAGGCCCAGGCCTGATAACATACCAGCAGAGTTTCTGATTGCAATGCGGCGCACGATGTCTAGATTGGCTCCAGGATTCTACACATTTGCCTTACCAGACCAGTTTGGAGATCTATTTATTATTATATTATTATCCTCCAACCAAGATCTGGAGGAGAGCTACTATCATCGCACTCCCCAAACCAAACAAGGCCTGTCGACAACCCTAAGAACTACCGCCCCATATCAAACGTGTGTCTCCTTCAAACTCTTGAGAGGATGATCCTGGCCCGCCTGGAGCCGTCCGAAACCCCATCTGCCGGACGAACAAGCAGGATTTCCGCCCGTGGGCGGAGCACTGTCCACCAGATTGTAAAACTTACAATGATATTGATGAAAGCTTTTGAAAGCGCCGTTAGGCAGGCGTCATTTGTGTTGGACCTTACTGCCGCATATGACACCGTGTGGCCAGGGCCTGAACCTCAAGCTCTCATGACCATCCCGGATCGTCACCTTGTACATTCATGTGTAACTGCTTGCAACCGTAGCTTTATTCTCAAGACAGGGATGGGCAGTCTGCGTCGTCTGAGGAACGTGGACAACAAGGATCTGTTTGGCTCCTATGCTGTTCAACTTGTATATCAGCGATATCGACCCAAACAACGATCTAGACATATGGCTACGCCGACGGTCTTGACCTCCTCCACTCGGACAGGAATTGGACAGAAGTAGAAAACGACACTTACTACGGACATGTCTGTGCAGAACATGGCCCTACTTCAGCATATCTCAAGACCCGGAAACGACGCTGAGCGAAGCCAAGACCACCGCTACGCCTTCCACCTCAACCTAAAGCGGCTCATCGCCAACTTCCAAATCAACCTCAATGGAGCGCCTCGCCATACAATCCTACCCACTCTGGGAGTGAGCTTGACCGGCAGCTTACTTGTACCGGCAGCATCCTCGAGTCCGTATGCGCCAAGGTATCTTCGAGGAATAACCTCCTGTGCAGACTTGCTGGAACCGTTTCTTCATGGTGTGGCCAGCCCAACTACCTAACGCACCACTGCCTTGGCTCTGGTCTATACAGCACTCCTGAATATGCCGCCCCAGCATGTTGCCCAGCTCTCACACAAAGAAGCTGGACACGTTACTCAACTAGACCTTGAGAACCATAACTGGCTTCCTCCGCCTACTCCATCTGAATTCTACCATGCTTTCCAGGCATTGCACCTGCAGCACGTCGGAGGGAGCACCACTCACACAAACGATGAATAAGGCCTGCCTTGACAACAAGCACCTGCTGCATAACCTGGTCATAGAGCAAACCAACTCGGTAGACAGAGACGGCGCTCTCGCCCCTTTATCCGACACGGCTGCTAAACTCGCGCGTTCCACCTTCAACCATCTTACAGACATGGACTACTGCCTGCTAGACATTCCAGACCAGATCAACTCTCTATACACCTAAGACAGAACTACACTTTGCAGCAATCTCCCACGCACGGAATGGTTCCCTTTTAACCGGATCGCACAGGAGCGGTCGCTTCAATAGCAATATTCACCATTGGGGGCTGCGGCCATCGCCAGCCTGCCATTAATGTGTTTTCTCATCACAGACTGCGGATCACATTTCAATGAGTGCCTACCTTTCGTGTGCCGGTGGAATATCTCAACCACAACCATCAACAGTGAGTTGGCTTCAACTTTACAACAACTTTAGCTGCTGTCCTCATACGCAAGAAGAAGAAGAAGGAATGCAAAACCGTGCACACCGGAATCCTTTCCCCGTAAACCATGAACGATAAAATACATGGTGCGGAAAAAGATCTCATAACAAAATCATAAACCTGTTTCAAATATGCCTAATATTGGTTCAAAATACTAATTTGGTCTATTCCTTAACTCACAACTATTTTATATTTTAGTTTTTGTGCACAATTTGCGAGAAGAAGCCCCTAATTTCGGAACCGATTAATATTGTTTCAATTTTTTTTTCAGTAATAATGTTCGACTTTGATAGTCCATTATATCCATTGCCAATTTCGTGGAAACATTCCTATGGGAAAGTTGTTTTCTGGTCGAGCAAGAAAATTAACATTGCCAATTCAAATTAATTTATGGCTTACGTTACTTAAACTTAAAGCAACCTACTTACTCCATTAATAATCGTAGCTGCTCGCTTTTGTAAACACCAACTATTGTAAGATTTGACTGCACATATCCCAAACCACGTTGCAATAGCCAAAATCCAATTAGTGTAAACGCAGTGATATGGGCAAAGAATCGTGTTGTCATAATCAGGCGTTACTATAGCGCAGATCTGGCTGTGGTTTTTCAGCAAGTCGGACCTATTGCATCACTTTCTTGATGTACGCTCAATCAGCAAGTTGCTTAATACCTTTGAGGAAAGTTTCACGTGAATCTCGTGAGGTTTCGGATACAAATGAGAGGAAAACAAGGAATAAGATTAGGAAACCTCATCTTTTTTCTTGTTTGTTGAAAACCCAGGGAAACTAGGGCTAGAGAGCACTGGAAAGAAAGCGGGTGGAAAAGTGGAAGATAAACGAGATAAGAGTAAGTAAGTACGGAGATGGCTAGATGCGACGGATACGACGATGCGAATAAAGGGCATGAAGAAAGGAGGCACAGGTGAAGAGAGAGAGGAAGGGTACGATTAACATAGGAATCGTAGAAGGAGAAGTAAGGGAAATGGGAGAGCAAGGTGGAAAAAGAAGGGCGAGGGGGAGAAAAAAACGGGGAAAATACAACGTACAACCAGAAAAGCAGGGGGACGGTGAGAAAAAAGCAGGTAGTGAGGAGAAGGAATCCGGGTGGGGAGAGGTGAAGGATAGTGGGAAATGGCATAGGGGAAAGAAAAAGAGAGCACGGAGACATGAACAGGGAGAGAATAAGAGAAGAGAAGGTGGATAAGAAGAGTGAAGGGAAGAATGAAAGCAGGGGGGAAAGTAGAGGAAGAGAGGCCGATGATATAAAAAATCGATCGGGGAAGGAGGGGGGTAGCCAACGTGAGTAAGGTTGCGCAAACGTGCATAAAGCCGTAAGCCTGATTTTAAACCACATCATATTGATTGATTGATTTGATGATTGAAACGAACTTACATCATTTTTTTTTTCTGCTTTGGACTACAATTTATCCCATATCTATACGATGAAAGGAAATTTGTCACAAATTCTAGTGTCGTCCTATGAGTATGATTCATCTGATTCCAGTTCGTCCCTATGAGTATGATCATCGGATTCCAGTTCGTCCTATGATAATGATTATGCGGGCAATCTTCAAACCCCAATTCAGATAAGAACTGTTTATTCATTAGTTGCTTGGGTGTATCATTATTTACATGACAGGAAACATATTGGTATTTGCGTCATTCGCAAGAGATGCTGACTTACGCGGCAAAGTTGGGAACCTATTCCTACTCAATCTCGCCTCTGCTGATTTAATGGTAGGCATCAACTCGTTAACGTTTACCAATCTCTGGCGATACTTTGGGATTTGGCCGTTTGGAGAAGCACTTTGCAAAATGTGGTTGATTTTGGACAATGCAGCAACATTGCAATCTACATTTGCTGTTGTGTTAATAAGCATGGACCGTTACCTCATAGTAACAATGAAACTGAAATATCGAACATTCATGGACCGCTGGAAAGCAGGTTGCTGTATTGGTATCACATGGTTTTCGTCTTTAATGTTTTTTGCTGTCCCGATATTGGGTTATGATCACTGGCAGCCAGGGTCTTGGGTGAATTACTCTGTTACGTGTGATGTTGTTGTATTGTATATCTTATCTTACAACATCATTACCCTCGTATTGGCTTTCATAATCCCAGCGTGCCTGCTAGTGTATTTCAACATGATGGTTTTCCTGAATATACGCAGACGATCAAGTGGGTTGGTACGTTCCCGCCAAGTAGCGCCTTCAGAACCGACAATAAGTACTGTTGCCGATCCGCTACGCGAATCTGTGGAGGCAACTACTTCTAGCAGACCTAAACCTGTCAATCAAAGAGATGAAGGAGCCCAAGAAGAGGTTGCTAGGCAGCAGAAAGTAAGGGATCAAAGACGCTCTTTGAAAAGGGATAAAAAATCCGCAATTACTTTGGGTATGATAGTTACAGTATATCTTATCTGCTGGATTCCCTACTATATTATACAATTAGTTTACGTCGCTTACAATCGGGATTATTACATAAGTTGGAGGGTATGGATGGCAGTATATTACGTCGTATACATAAATTCTGCTTTAAATCCGGGTCTTTACGCAATCAGCAGTCCTAAAATAAGGAAGAGCTTTTATAATTTGCTATGCTTTTGGAAACGATCTAGATCACCATAAAATGGTCTTTATATTCTAAACCTTTAAGATGGTCAATTTCGCTCATTCATTCAATCAATCGTTCATCTATTTATTTCCGTATTTTCAAAATATCAACAACAAAAAGCATTTAACAAAACAAAAACAAGCTATATACATAATTGACAGGAACAATGTTGAGGAAAAGACCAAAAGGCCAATAAAGACCGTAAATAGTCTTTCCCTGAAAAAAAGAAAATGTTTAAAAAATACAAATAGACATTGACAAAAGTCATATACGACTGACAGAAACTGGAAACAAAATAACCATAAGCATTATTAAACATTTAATCATAATTTAAGAGAACTGTTGGCTTAAGCTATATACGGTAGTGTTTTACGGACTTGATTTTGATTTTTTTTCTTTTGCCCTAATGATTTCTAAATAATAGGGCAGCTTGTTCGAAAACATTGTTCAGAAAAAAATAGTAATTTGTTCTTGTTTAAATTGGGATCATGTACGTGTCTTTGTGTGACAGTAGTGGGTGTCAGGGCGTTTTATAAACAACGTTAAAAATGAAATGTATTTGGTTACGTCTAGAATATTTGTATATAAACATATCTAGTTTATTATTATTATTAGTTCAAGAGAGTACATGCTTTGAAAATAAGTATATTGTATTTTGCAAGTAAAGTTTGGGAATGAGTTCTGTAATAGCTATTTGTAATTGTTCTTATTGTCCATTTTAAGGTTGCAACGTTTATCTAAGTAGTTTCTATTCCTCACATGAGTATTCGATAATGCGGGTTTTTGAGCTAAATTACATGAAGGTGCACGCTTGGGCGCAAATTCATACATTGCATTTTGTTACAAGGTACACTGAACTTTCATAGCACCAATTCTTAATTCCTTAACCGGCTTCTTAATTCTTAAGCGGAACTTAAACTACTACAATTTGGTAGGTTTTGAGCTAAAAGTAAATGAAGGGGCACGCTTGGGCACGAATTCAAACATTACATTTTGTTACAAGGTACACTGACCTTTCATAACACCAATTTGGTAAGAGTCGCAAGTGATGGGAACAATTTGAAATCATTTTCACAAGATTTGTAACAATTAAGGGTCACAAAATACTCTTTTTTAATAATCCGTGAGTTAAGTCCTGAATCTATACCGAGCTCCTTGATGCTTTGTTAATACTCGAGAATGTTTTGCTTTCTTCCAGAATTCAGACAAATCATATGTATTACGTACGATTTGTTTAGCTGGAAAAGGGATTCCGTTTTCTTAGTTGCTCTGGTTGTTGCAAATGTTTTCTTTTTAGCTAGGACGTTATTTATTAATCGATGATTGATTTTTATTTCCTCGGAGCAACCACTGATGCTGGAAAATTCAAAACCTTTCACACAGCAGTGACAGATCTGCCAATTGATTAAGCGGTGCTTTCTCTCGGTTTTAGAATCTGTAGATTATCGATGTTATTATTTTTTCATCATTTAGTTGGGTCATTTGAAGCAATTCCGTGACCGTGGAGAGCAGAGCATCATTTCTCAGTGGATTTGACTTCTGTGAAGGTTAATGAACACATTTAGCGCGGGTATCCCTCGTGAAAGTGTGGACGGAATCCAGGAGGTGGAAATTCCTAATACAGGGGTCAAAAATGAAAACTGCTTGGATTGGCGCAAAAAGGTAACCAAAGTGTTCATCCTGTTACAAGGATTAGTAAAAGCGGTATAGTTTGTATTACCTGCAACGTACGGTTACGGAGGTATAAGGCAAAAATAGTCAAATGTCGAAGGTCATCACCAAAGGTAAATCTTTAATATTTCACAGGAATTGCAACAAAAGTAGTTGTCACTCTCTTTTTTATTTGGTTATCGAGATAAATGACAAACATGACAAATTTTAAAAAATATGTTAGAAAGTAAAAAATATTTTTGTTGCAGTCTTTGAGGAAAGATGAACAATTTGAGCCCATTTTAAAAAAAAGGAGCAATATTAAAGATATATGATCAGCATTTGATAATGGATGATTGCAGATAGAATAAAGATAGTACTACCAAAATTAATAAGTGAGGATCAGAAGGGTTTCTTACCTGGAAGATACATAGGAGAAAATATAGGATATATATCTGTGATACTTTACAAGTAACAGAAGAAAACCAAATACCTAGACTGATGCCTCTATTAGATTTTGAAAAGGCATTCAATTAAGTTTCACATAATTTTCTTTTCAAAGTCTTAGATATCTTTAATTTTGGAAATTCTATTTAAAAAATAGTTCAAGTGTTCAAATAAATGGTCACCAAACCAAAAGATTTCAAATTAAACGTGGCTGCCGCCAAGGTAATGCTTTGTGACCCTATATTTCTTTTTACTATGTGCTGAAATTTTGGCAATTATGGTGAGGAAAAATAAAAGTATAAATGGTGTAAAAATTGGGGACGTTGAAGTAAAAATATCACAGTACGCTGATGATACAACTTTAATAATGGATGGTACTCCTGAATCCCTTGAGCAAGCCGGTGAAGTGTTTAATAAATACTTTTTAATTTCTGGTTTAAAAATAAATTAAGTAAAAACAAAGGCGATTTGGATTGGTAAAAAGAAGTATAGCCCCTACTCTATAAAGACACGGAAGAAAATTACTTGGGTGCAGGATGGTCAATTCTCATGCCTAGGAATAAAGTTCTCTTTGAATTTGGGGCAGATGAGCAAATTAAACTACGAGCAAATGAAACTACAGTCTATATTTCTGTGAAGAAGCAAATGCAGCTTTGGTCTGGTCGAAATATATCCGTTCTGGGGAGGATTACGATATTAAATTTCTTATTTTGCCTCAATTTAACCATTTAATACTTTCCATTCCAGACCCATCGGATGATTTCGTTACAAAACTTCAAAGGGACTTTTTCAAATTTATCTGGAAAACAAATGATAGAATTAAAATGAGTCAAATTATCAATACAGAGAAGTTTTTTTTTTTTATTCCCTGTACTTAGGTTTGGTGGAAGGAGAGAAGACATACATGTATGGTCCACCAAACCCACCACTTAATTAGTTGCAGGACCTTATACAGTCAAGTAAGGAAAAAATACAAAAAAACCCCAACTATCAACCACAGCATCATTATGACTCACAGTGGAATGAGTGGGGGGTTGTGGAAATTAAGTTTCACCCAAGCACAGTTTGTAAAAGGAAAACATCAAACAACACACAAAACACTAAACAAAGACACACAACCCACAAACAAACAACACCAAAACTAAGTTCGCACAGACCGTACACAAACATGTTCTCACACAAATCCACATCCCAACTTGTCACAAAACTCCCAACCACTCACAGTCACTCAACATGAACCCCCTTTAACTCTGAGGTCCAGAAAATTAATAAACCAGTAAAAAATGTAAATCGGAGGCTTCAAGATCAAGGTCCATTTTTTTATAGTTGTTGTTTTTTTTTTTTTTTTTTTTTTTTTTTTTTTTTTTTTTTTTTTTTTTTTTTAACAAAATTTAAAAAAGCAACGAATTGGGATTTGTTTTCTTGAATTTGCACCTGTGTATAAAACTATCTGCAGAGTAAAAGTAAAGAATTGCAGCATCATGTTTCTGAGATTGTGTGACGCCCAAACTTTCTCAAAATTATGAAAAATTGAAGGATTCCCAGAAACACTACTGATCAAAAAACATAAATCATCCCAACAGGTGGGAAACTTTTTCACACTCACAAAAAAGGTGAAGAAAAGTTTCTGGAAAATTCTTACAAAATACAATTAGGGGGAAATTAGTTCGACCAATTTTATGAAGAATTTGGGACAATTCCGATGGAAAAGTTTTGAAATAAAGGAACGACAATTGGGGTTTCAATATGGCATTTGAAAATTAGCCAATTGTGACATGTTTCGTACTACTTCCGGAATAAACCTATTTCTATTCCGGAAAATGCAGAAACTGAAAAAGTGTTTCTCCGTATTCTTCCGGAAGGAAAAAACAAAAAAACACTGGATAAAGTGGAAGAAACTGGAAGAAATAAAGAATGTATTATTAACAACATACGAAATTTCACCATATGCATGCGTGCCTTTGCATTTCAAATCATCAGGCTACTTTAGTTACTTTAAATTTCAATCTGTTTTTTTTTCAAAATTTCATTTACCAGTTTATAGCAGTTAGTATACTTGCAAGTATTGAAGTAAAATTTTTTCACAATTTTGTTTTTGACTTCTATCAAATTATACAGATGATAATTGTAAGTTATTTTCCAAGTCTTTCCATGTTGCACATTGTATACTATCACAGTTGTAATTGTAGATGCAACAATAAAAGCTGTAAATCTGTATGGCCCCATTTGTTAATTTTAAAATACAAATCATAAAAGTAGCAACCATTAAGTGGTTCTTTTGTGTAATGCTTAGTGGGAGAACTGGGTTAGGGAGACTATAACATATTTTTTGAAGATGTTCACGTCTTTCAGGAGAACTCGGTGGCCTTGCTGGTGGAAAAGTGCGAATCGTTTTCTTCAGTATTTTTTTTATATTTAGAGTATGCCTTGTGAATAAATGTTGAGTTTATTATGCAATTGCAAATGGGGTAGGGGGGGGGGGGTCCCTGAATGGTTATTTGAATATTTTCAACTATATGTTTCATTCACTCAAATATAAAACCACAAAAACACATAAAAACAATAAAACATTTAAAATAGAAAAGTTTTTACTGACTTTTTAGTTTCGTCCGCTTTCAGTGAAGAAACGGAAGAAACCCGTTTCTTCCAGTGGTAAAAAAAACCGCGGAAAAAACGCGTTTTTTTCCGCCTGTGGAAAGAAACTGGCGACCCTGCCTGATCGCTCCATTCCATTCATCCAGGACCTTCAGAGAATCAATCCCCTTATTTTCAACCTCAACAGCCGCCTGGGTTTTCTCATCTCAAATGGAGTAAACATACTTTGGGACTTTCTTTTCACCCCTAAGGAGAGAAGCTGAGATTTTTCTAAAAACTTTCTTGAATATTCTTGTTGTTCTTGAAACCAGTCCAAATAACGCCATTCACAATAGTTATACTTACTTCTCCTATCACTAATGGGAATATCAAATTAAAAATCAGATCTTCAATTCAAACGTTTTAGCAAAATATGACCAAGAAGAGGATCGGAGAAATATGCTGTACCCATTATCATCCCAAACAGGGTAGAAGAAAAACTTCTCTTTGATTTCAAGGAACATTTTTATTCGCAACCAAATTGGATCTTGAAATGAAAATCAGACCAGCCTAAATTCTCCTTAATTTTGTTTTTGTATAAATACCACAGTTTTATAGTTTCAATGAGCTACAATTAGAGAGGGTATTTAACACTTACTGCATAAGGGGGTTGCACTTCCGTTAGTGCATAAGGGGGGGGGGGGCTTCTATGGTCCATTTTCACTATATAACCAACTTATCCCAAAGAATTTTTAGATGAAAATCCACCCCAATGTTTAGAAGGATTCAAGACATCACCAATTAAGAAATAAAACTCTGAAAAAAATTGTTCAGTAAAAACTTTGGGGCAAACATTGATTTTAATTTAATTTTGCGTCAAAATGTGCGAAAAAGACACTACAATTCGGTTTTCTGCATTTTCTAAGCAACTGATTCACCTAGACTTTTGCTGATTGCTTTAATTGGTGAAGGATGAACCTATATTTAACATATAAGCACAAATAGAAATGTCGCGTGCCACTTTCTAGTTTTTAGGTTTACTTGTATAATTTACCATAAGGTTCCTACGTAACCGCTATACGATGTATATAAAATATTATGACACCAATTGGCTACTATACTTTCCAAGAGTTTTTGATTATTATTTACTTTTGTTTATGTCACTAGTTGTATGCATTATAAAAATAAAGAATCACAGTAACTCCTATTAAGATTTTTAATTTTTTGTCATGTGCACTTCCGTTAGGGCATAAGGTGGGGGGGGTGTCCTAGGGACCCTCCTACTTAAACGCAAAAACAACGCGATGGATTGAATTTTTTTGCACCAATGCAAGTGCAACTAAAAGTTAGACAAATACAAAAAATCTAAACCAAATATATTGCAGCGTTAAAAACCGCCGGCGAAAACCAAACCAAAAAATGGGTCCCTAGGAACACCCCCCCCTTATGCAGTTCCGTTAAGGGTTAAAACACAATCAGGGGCATCAGTCCTCAACAAGATGGTCCAATCAGGGTGAAAATTCTCCATAAACTGACATTCCAAAACTTTCCAAAAGCTAGAAGTAGTGGAGGATCAAGCAGCTGTTTAACCCAAATGAATTTTGAGCCTGAGAAAACAAAAAGAGAATCAAACATTGCAGCCCACCAGTTATAATCATTACATAAATTGTCTCGTTAGACTTATCGTTTCCTCCATTCCAGATGAATTTATTAAAAAAGGTGATTCATTTCTTGAAAAATGTTTTAGAATTTAAATGCAAAGCACGGAAAAAAGATAGAGCACTGGGGCAACAACGGGATGTAATAACAGTGACTTTACAAAACGAAATTCTATGTTTCCAACAGTTAAGGGTTTGCTCAATTTGGTGAAGCTTTGGAATAAATTGAGTTCATAAAAGGGAAGTTTGCACATTAAAAAAACATTTACCCCAAGGGTTTTGAAGGTGTTTGACCTTCCACCTAAGAACCACCTTCCTAAAAGGAAAAAAATTGGTGTCTTTCAAAACACATAAATATGGATAGCTCAGCTTAGACAAATTAATTTTGCATACTGAAAAAAGAAGCAAAATTTATCAAGAGTGTTAAAAGGGCCTGAAATGACTCTAAATCTCCCTGTAAAAAAAGTGGTATCATCGGCCAGCAAAAATTATCTTGTTTTTTTCCATGTTCTGCTTACCGTATCCCTTTGATTCATCATGACTACGAACTGCAATGCGAGAATTCAATGCAAAAAGGAACAAAAAAAGTGAAATCGGCAGCCTGAAAAATATTCCACGAGACATATTAATAGGACTACTGAGAAAGCCCTTATTGAGAACGGAACTTTTCCTCCCATTAAAGGTTTCACCCATGAAATAAAATGATCACCAAAATTGAACCTAGATAAAACCTCAATAAAAAAAAACCATGCTCCACCACATCAAAATGCCTTTCAATAGTAACAAAAACCAGTTGAAACCGGATATTTTATTGTCAGCATACTCAATCAGATCAAATAGTATGAATGTACAACCAATGAGTTATGACATCATAAAAACCACTTTGATTCTTCAGAAAAGACCTCAAGAACATCTTAAATTTTTGTTTTTATGTTTTAAAAAAAAAAATAAACAAAAAAAAAAAAAAAAAAAAATTTCGATTAGCCATGGTTTTGCAAGAGTTTGAAATTAGTGGTCAATAAGGAAATTGGACGATAATTTTTAACAGATGCAGGGTCACGAGCTTTCTTAGGAGCAACGTTAATACCACATTCTTTGAGGATGGAGTATAAAATACTTGATCAAAAGAAAAAGGTAAGAGAAGCCATTAATAACTCGCAAATATCCTGAAAAAAATAACAATGTAAAATTCCACTGGAAGGCCATCGAAACCCGGGATTATTATGAGCTAGATTTCAGATTCATAAGTAGCTCTGGCATTGGAAATAGGCTATTCACAAATTTCTTTAAATGCTCAGAAAGTGGGTGAATGTCAAGCTGATCAAAAAAAAAAGAACATGCAGCCTGTGTAGAATCTGACAGTATATAGAAGCATAGAGCTATCGTAAAATATGAATGCAGTTGGCCTCAAAATCTCGTCCGGATCCGTTTGAAGAGAACCATCATCCATGGCGAGACTGCGAATAACTTTCTTTTCAGAAGTCGTTCTCTAAGTTGCAAAAAATATCTTGAACTCTTCTCACCATGCTCCACCCATTCAATACAGAGAAGTAGGAGGAACCAAAAATGAGTGATGTTGGTTGGAACTTTTTTCAGGAGCCTCGAAATAACTTGGATACGGAGAGTAATTAGAAATGTGTTAGATACAAATGCAATCAACTTGTCAATGTACACAGTGTCAACCCGCCTGCTTCTTTTTGCTTTTTTTTTTAATTCAAAAAACGTTTGCTCTCGACTCTGGATTACCAACGACCGGTATGTTATGCACTCGATGGTGATCGCACAGGACCGCGCGCCGCGGTGTGAACGCATCGTCGGGCATGTCAGGCGCTCGCATATGATTCGCGTCATCTTTCCGTACGCCTTGAGGAAAGGCCAGAGAATAAAGGGGAAATGTAAAAAACAAAACCGTGTAGAAGTGTTACTGTCCGACGGATTCATAGTCCACCTAAAAAGAGAGAAGGAAATAAAAGACAGCCAGGACAGAGGGGGAAATGTATTGTAAGGAGTAGGAGGAGAGAGATTGTAATACGAATAGAGACAGAAGAGATAGAAAGGGAGGGTAGAGAAGGAATGAGAGAAACAGATGAAAACAGAAAATGGAATTTGTAGAGGGGAGGGAGAGCAGAGATGAAAGAGGGAGTGACGGAATAAGAGAGAAAAAGTAATTGTTGATGGAAATGTTGGAGATATAGAAAAATAAGGAAGCACAAGGACAGGAAAAGAACAACAGAAGAAAAGTAAACAAAATGGGAAGTTCAAAGAGAGGGGAATAAGAGAGGGGAAGGAAAAAGTAGCTACGGAAGCCAAAGAGACAGATCCGCATGCAGAAGAGGGAGAGGGGGATAGATGGTTGACCGGCCGGGGAGAGAGAGAGAGAGAAACGGAGAGATATATATTGACAAAGAATAGTACACTGTTAAAAATGCTTCCTACTTTACCCCAACTTTCCCTTTTAAATGACGGTAACCCCAAGTATCAATAATCTCAGCTTTATTACCCTATACTACATAAAAATTAAAATTTGGAAGACATAAAAATGTAACTAAACAGTGGCTATTTAAAAATAATCGACACATTTGAATAAAGATAGTATTATACGTGAAAACGTTATTGATATTTTCGCCGTAATATTACGTTCTTTTGCGAACTTAACGTGTTTTTTAATGTAAGAATACGAAATTTGAAAAAATCGTTTTACCTGAAAATGTTGTTAAAGAAAGTTCTTAAGTAACGGCATTAAAAAAGGCAAAATCTATTTTCACTATCATTTTTAAAAATAGTTGTAAAAAACTTCTTTTCCTCCTTTTGTATTATATTAGTTTAATTTGAAAAAAAAGTAGTACACACACATATATTTTAATTTAGCATATGCTATCAGTAAAGTCGTGTAGTGTAGGGGGGTGGATAAGTTGTAGGACTTGTAATCTAAGGACCCTGGTTCGAATCTGGGTAAGGTACATGTATTAAGTTATTCATCTGATTGATTAGTGATTGGCGGACAATTAGAATGTTGTACATTACAAATAAAACCCAAGTGTATAAACTGAGTTTAAATTGGTTTCTCACGTTTTCCCTTTGGTATTGCCTTTTTTTCTCAAATTTTGCCTGAAAAATAAACTTTTTTAAAACTAAGTGGGTAACGAAATACAACGTTGTATGGTGACATACAACTGTAATGTTAAAAAATGTGAAAATTTGGTCAGAGGATTGTAATAACGTTTTTAATCTTTAATAGGGTTTAAAACAAGTCAAAAACCAACAATAACGTTGAAGCTGAGATTTTACGCCGTTATTTTACGTTCCCTGCAATGGTTTCGTATTTTGACGGCTCCAGTTATTTTACGTTCTGAATGTAGTGAGTCCCAGCTGCCAGTCAAATGCCTGTTTTTTACAGGTTTATTTTTAACAGTGTAAGAGAGAGAGGAAGCCAGATTAGAGAAAAGGACAGAAAAAGGAATAGAAGTAAAGTAAATAAAACAAAACGGGGCAAAAGCAGAGAAGGAAATAAAAGAAAGGACGAGCCAGAGACAAGGGGAATATGTAAAGGGTCTTTAGGTGATGGATGAGAGAGAAAACGTAATTTGTAGAGGGGAAAATATTGAGGGATGGATATATAAAGCTGTCGCGAGAGAGAGAGAGGGCAGAGAGAGGGAGATGGTTGCGAGATAAATAGAATTAGACTGAAAATGTAATTTGTAGAGGAGAAATTTGGAAACCCCAGAGAGACAGACAGAAGCAAAACAGACAGTAAAAACAGAAAAGGGTTTCAAAGAGAGGGGAAAGACTAGAGGGAAAAGCTGCGGGAGCCGAAGAGACGGCTATTTAGTGGGCCGGAGACTACCGGTAGGGTCCGCAAAAAATGTTGGCCACTTTTCGGTTTCCGGGAAACCTATGTAGGATAAGGTGTTGAAGGGTTCATATCTAATGTTTTAGAGAGTGCGTATCATGTCCGGTTTCTGACAGCAAACTCGCACCAGTCAGTTGAGGTTAAGTACTGGGCCATCGCTATGAAGTTGCTCTAAGGATACAAAAGTGGAAAGTGGCCGCGACCAGAACGTATACTATAAGAGGGTAGTGCATTTCAGGCATTTAAAAAAAAAGTCCAGAGCGTAACGCTTCCTGGTTCAGCGGAAAGTCGCCCTAGATCTTTTGGGTGAAAAGTCACCCAGCCGGGCCGGCACGTAGCGGGCCACGGAATGTTGACTTTTCAAAATGAACTAAGCCAGAGCGGACCGCTATTGGTCATAGCGGTAAAAAGCACGGGGTACGGCGGAAGAAGTCGCCTCTCTAGATCTAACTAGCTTAGTCATGGGTCAAAATGAAAGTCCAGAGCGTACGCCTTCTAGTATTTACCTGAAGTGGCCGCTAGACTTAAGGGAGGGGTGTTGCTGAAAGCTTTAGGCGCTGTAACGGCTGGTTGGGATGGCCGCCGTGAAATCCGTGGCCTGGACATGGCGGATTTCGCCCAAACTTTGAAAGTGGGTAAAAGTGGATTTTCGGGATATAGTTGGAATCTCAATTAAGTTGAATAAACTTCAACACTCTTTACTTTATACATTTAGAATAGGCAAAGGCATAATTTTCCTCAATGTGAGTGACATACTTTTGTATGCATAGGAAATAAAGGCATACATGTTTTACAACCATTAAAAATGTACATAACAACGACATCAATGGTTCAAATAATACCAACAAATTTGTGCCATGGTTCTGTGCAATATTTTTGTTTTATACCATGCAGGTGTACATGTAAATTTGTCATCATTCGTGTTGACAATTCCTTTTCTGTATTCGGATGCAAAATTAAATTGTTGGAAATGGGCAGTGACCATCGCATTAACCTGTTTCTAGAGGATCTAGTGTGTCAAGCCATTTCAAAGCTTTGTGATCTGTTATGACAGAAAACTGCAAAACCTGAAGATAGTATATCAAGCTGTTCATAGCCAAAACAATTGCCAAACAAACTGATTTCATTTAGCTTCAGTTGTCTTAATGAGATATATGATAGATGCGCTCTAGACTCTTATCTAGTTACTGGAACCGCCTCACGGACTAGTTTTGGTGAATCTGGTTTGCAAAAATTCCTTCTAAAATTTGGTGCTTTGAGAATTGGTTTCTGTAACCAAATACTGTTTGTGATTTTCACATTCAGAGACAAAAATCTTTGGGTGGGATTTTTCTTTTTTGTGAGAGTTCTATCGGTCGAGAAATATCTTCATAGTGAGGAATAACTTTTCTATAATACCCTGTCAAATCAAGAAATGACCTGACGTCTTTCTTTGTACGGGAGTAGGAACATTCTTTACTGCCTCAATTTTGTCTAGATTTGATTTAATTTGACAATTCCAATGATATGGACCCGATAATTACCTGTTGAAATGCCAAAACTTGATTTAAACTAGTTTTACAGTCATCCTGCTTCTTCAGTTTTGGACAGTGTTATATTACTCCATTTGCTGATTTTAAATATTATTTCTCAATCACACCTGTTGTTTACAAACGAGATAGATTGGCACAAGAGGGGCAGAAATGCGAAATCCCCAAGATGTAATTAGAAACTGAGTCAACTTGTTTTGTGCAATCTACAGGTGTTTTACTAGATTAAGCAAGTACTATAAATGGCCTGAGGGGTTTTCCAAGCTTTGTTGACCAAAACAAAACAGATTGCAACATAGATATTTTCCCATGAAGTTATTGATATAACATGTGCAATGCAGATGTGTAATTTATGTGAAATTGAATTGGACAGCGCAGGGTTATGTTGATGCATGATGATGCTGTAATGATATTATTAGAGATGGGGAACTTTGTGAAATCTGATATAAGGAGAATGGTGAGGTTAGATTTGCCAGCAGCAACCAGTAACAATAAACTTTTGAAACAGGTTTTCTTCGTATGGGAAAGAAGGTTCGTATATTCATTGACGCGTCACTTTTAGCATGAGGTACCTGTGGATATGACAAAATGCAAGTGCAAACTTAGTGTATTAAACAACCAAATTCAGTAAAAACTTCAGACTAGCTCAAGTAAGCAATATGTAATGATGTAGCAATTTTTTGGACGGCGGTGGACTCTCAAAGACTAAGATATGAACTTTTAGGTACTTCGTAACTGTTATTTATGTCATAGTAACATTTTGCTTTACTTGACCAGTTACGGTAACTGCCAACCGAAAATTTTATTTCATTCAATGTTGTAGTTTTCGTCGAGGGCTAGCTCGCAGTCGTAAATGAGCGCTGGGATTGAATTTTGTGATCGGGAGTCACATTCCGTAAGAAGTAATACACTGGCGTTCCTCCTCTCATCGGTCGCTGCGAGCAGACGACTACAGCGTTTCCAATACTGCGGTCCGCCGGCCAGTAAGTTTGTCATTTGTCTGATTTGCAGCAATTCTCACTATCCCCAAACAAGTGACGCACATATGATACAAATAAACGTACGTTGCCCGACCTGGTTCTTTACCATATGGGGGTGTCTAAAGAGTGTACAGTTTAGCTGGTTCATCATCTTGCATGCGAAGTATATGCCAAAGGAACTTAAAGCCATGTCATTTTTTTCCAAATTCAAAATATGATTTTGTCTCTAAAATTACGAAGTGTTGTTCATGTCAACACCTATATTACTGTTCTTTGTGAAGAAACAGACACCCACTGAAAGCGTTTTAAAACGGTCCCTCCCCCCCCCCCACCCCAGTGTGGAGATGCCATTTACGTCGGTTCTACACCAAAAAAGGTCGGATCGCGACTTTATTAGTAAACAAACAATGTCCATCATAAGGGACATATCGGGCGGTTAAGCTTTAACCACTTACAGGGTCTTTAATACACCATTTTCCAAATAACAGTGAAAAAATAAAAACTTTGATGAAGGTCCGACCTAACACCTAAAGATGAATCTGTCGCTCCTCCACAAAAATGGATGTTAGCTCAGTTGAAAAGAGCGCCGTGATAGTAATTCGGAGAATGCCGTCGGGCCAGGCCAAGCGCACAGTTTTTCCAAAAAACACTGTATGCGCTGGCCATCTCAGGAAAAGATAATCAATATTCCAAGAAATGGCATGTTCATAAAAAAAAAAAGCAGGAAAAAAATAAAAAAAAAACCCAACAAATCCAAACAAACCAAATTAACAAATTTCAAAAGCAATCAAGAAAAAATGAAAAAAAGGAAAAAAATCCAAAACGCAATAAATATAAAACAAATTGGGGTCTGTGCAGGTTAACAAATGTGTGTATATAATAGCCTACGCAATCATAGTATGTCTACGTATGGATTTATATACGTCTACGGTCTGCAACGTCACAAGAATTCAGCACTGACTTCTAAATAATCAAGTTCTGCACAATTAGGTGCTTCCCCGGGTTTTTGACCCGGAAAAAAAATTGTTATGAGCTGATTTTTGCACCTGATAAGCAGAATGCCATTAATACTACAAAAATATCCAAAAAGCCCCAAAATCCCCTTGGGGAAAAAACAAATTATCCGAGATGGCCGCCATAGTAGCTATATCTCCGCTTTAAAGGAGTGTTGCGGATTTTAGTGTTTTTGAATATATTTTGGGGGTCAGTAAGAATCCAATCATGTACAAATCTAAATCGTGATGACTTCTTTCATCGCCAAAATCCCAGAATGGCTGCATGTTATATAATTAGCTATAGCTCGTGTTTGAATATGGTTTTGAGGTTCGAGAAGAAATACGGTTTTTTAAAGTAAAAAATCCAAAAGGACCACCAAAATGGCTGCCATTGCTCCATTAACATATATTATCTTGTCATGACATATACTTTTCTTTGCAGTATCCTGCCAGGAAGCTCGGTCAAAATGTCGCATATATAGGAGGGTTGTTTAAAGAAATAATCCGAAATAAGGGACTGTTTAATACCAAATGTAGTACTTTAGTTCATTCTTTCGTCTATGAAAGAATGATTGGGTGTTATGTTATTGAACTTAATCAGAATGCATTTCTCAAAACTGCACAATGAGAACCAGTAGGCCGCTCAAACATACCATACTTTTCGAAAGACTGGTTTAAAAAGTTTAGTATAATGCAGTTTCGATGCTTTCACATAAACGCATGGAATAATTGATAGGCCTACAAAGGCGTCTGCCAGAAGGGGCATAGAAGGGCCACGTTATTTCTATTTTACAGCCAAGTACCAGAAATGCAAACCAGAGTGTGTAAGAATATATAAAAGATGAATCCAGACATTGGGAAAAATAACATTTGGGTGTGAAAAACCTCAAGAGGACTTCCTTCTATAATTCAGGTTCCGTTTTGTGTACCCGTCCCTTTTACAAAATTTATTTCATTTAGATGTATTATTTATTGCACTTATTTTTTTTTTTTTTTTTTTTTTTTTTTTTTTTTTTTTTTTATATGTATTCATTTATAGAAATTATTTCTTGTCATTTTTTAATAATTCGCTTATATATATTTATTTAGATAAATTTATTTGTTTGTTTCTTTCTCCCTCTTTCCTGTTCTGAAGGGAGAGAAAGCAAAATTATGAGTAATGGCGGCCATTTGGAATTTTACATCAGAAAACATGGATAAATTTAGATTTCGACTAAAATCATCAAAAAACTCGACTTGAGTAAGCCAAAAATATAGCAAGTATATGCAATGTCAGCTATTTGGCGGCCATATTGGATAAAAAAATGTCCCAAAGGGGATTCATGGGGATTTTGGATATGGTGTTTTATGAGGTATTCTGCATGTCGGGTGAAACAAAATCAGCTCAATAACCATTTTTGCCACTAGAGGTGTATTTCTTCTTCAGTGACTATACTAAATAAACAATCAGTGTATGTCAATTTCCTATATGTCAGTGCCTACGTATCTATGTTCAAACATGGTTTTGCAGTGTGATATGACTTGTGTAAGGAAGCCATGTTACGAACACTTACATACATACAATGTAATGAATAGCCACATCCCGGTACACCTGCACGCTGTAACCATTTGTTATGATGTAATCCGAGAGGTGTCTCAATTGCTGATCCTGGTACTCTAGCAACAGAAGATTACAGCTTACATACCGATTGAGATCTAATTTTTTCCATATTTAATTTTAGGTAGAATTCACATGTGTTATCTGACTTTGCCACAAAAATAAAATTTTGTGCAACTATTTTTCAGATAAAACAATTGTAAATCGCAGTAAAACACTAACCTATACCAGGGCCTGCACAATACCATTTTGCAAATCAAAACCTTACAATGTCATTATATTCTAATGTAGAATTCTGAGTAAGATGTCACATGAATTGTGTCATGTATGTGGTGGATCAAGTATGTTTCACATTTCGGATTGCCTGTTTGTTTGATTTAGTTTTAAAAGAGGTGAATATTCTTCGGTAGTTGGGGGTGTCGTGATAATTATGTTATGTTAATCCCCAGAATTACATAAATATTCCGTTTAATTTAGATCCGGTGATTTAAACTCTAATAGGTAGATTTTAGTACATGTAAAAATTATTTTACTCAATGTTGAATAAAAAAGGACAACAGATTTAATGTTGAGTAAAATCTTAGTCAAAGTGAGTAAAATGACTCTTGTTGATAAACCTTAGTAATTCTTGGGTAAAATGTAATCGCTTTGTGTAGGCTACTCAACTTTGTCTAAGATTTTACTCAACAAAAAGGGTGTGACCTTTTGTACTCAAAAATTTTTTGGAGGTAGGAGAACTGCCGGCCACGCCTGATTGCGTACAACAATAAGATATGCGCCATCAATTTCGATCTTTTGTAATTTTTGAAAATAAACAGAACTGACCACTCACGGACTTGCTTGCTTTGAAATTAAATGAAGCTCGCAATCTGATTAGAGGATTGCGCTATAATTATGTCCGCCTTGGGGGTAGAGAGATTTTGTAGTTCAATTGATTGGAATTCGTGAACGAACGAATCTCATTATCAAGGAGCTTTAATTTGAAATTTACTGAATCATAACTGAAATCAACAGTTATGGGACGATTACTAAATTATGGCAAAATTCATGCACGTAAAGCAATAACAGCAAGTGTTTGAAGAGCGCCCCCAATTTCAAAATTTGATATTTTTGCCACGTTATGTTGGTAATTGTCTAGGAAACTAATATACCTGCGAACGAGAATGCTCAAAAATGCGTATTTATTATAAATAAGCGATTTTGTATTTAAAAAAAAAATTTGGGATCCCTGAATCACAAAATATGAAAATTTCTTCAATTTGCTCTCAAATGATAGTCTAGGGCCATTGGAAGAACAGGATATCTTTTACCTATTAAAAATAAACATTACCCCAAAAACAGATAGGGGAAATTAATATGAAGATAAAGATATCCAGGTTAATTTTAGTGCAACCTTTAAGTTTTCCATAACTTGAATCAACAAATGTGTATATTACTGAATATTTTGACTCTTACTCACTGATATAAAACCACAAAGGTTATGACCGATCAAACAGGTGCATTAGCGTGGGAAACATGCTGTTCTGGTGTTAAACGCCATTTTCGCTGTATGGCTGGAAAAAAAATTCGCGTCGCCGGCGACGTTAAATTTAACAAAATCGTTCCGTTACCCAAAGGAAGCTGATTTGGTCTTATCATTTCGGGTGAGGGCTTTTATTATAAAAGCTTTACAACCATGCAAAAATATCATTTTGAAAAATCTTGAGGGCGCACTATTTTTCAAATGTGCCAGTGTCTCTGTAACGAGCCCCGAGCTGGAAATGCTACGTTATGTCAGTCCATGATGAAATAGTGCACCCTCAAGAAAATGACTCTACTTGACTTGCCTAACCAATAAACAAACTAATGAATGATATAGACAAGTACATGGCGCTCTTTCCCGGCTATTCATATTGGAAGGCCGTTGCCAAACAGCCGTGAATTATTATCGGAGATCTCCGTATTAATTATCTTATTAAAAATTCCTTCGTTTGCAACTCCTAGACATTTCGAGCATTACCATTCACATGTTTACTAGCCAGTTTACCAATGCAACCGTGTAAAATCTCAAAATATTGGAAAAGTGGGGGGCGGCTCTTAAAAAATTGTGCTATTAGTGATTTAAATGAGCAAACTAATATCCCTAAGGTCTCTAGAGGAAATCTGACGATCACCACAAAAAGGGAGGTAGTGTTGGTTTTTTTGTTTTTTCCGTGATTTTTTTCAAGGTACATGAAATGGGGTGGGCTAATGGGACGTAGGGATATTACGTGTGTGAACTGAGCTCTTACCACGGTATCCGAACTTTCTGGCAGGAAAATATATCATACTCAGCCCGCTCGGATCACCTCTCATCCAACAGGGACCCTGCAGGGTGCGCATGAGCCGGTTGAGCGTACTGGGCAGGTACTCGGGAGTGTTATGGTGATAAGGACAAACTAGTGGGCAGATGATTGAAAGGAGTTGGAGAGTAAAAATGTGACTGCCCAGATATAGTTTGGATAACGGAAAGACAGAAGGATGAAATTCCGAATCCGAGAATATATTGCAACATGGAGACGCATACACCAGTTCACAAAATTGCACAAGTAACGATATCATATTAGAGCCACCAAGATGTAAAATATCAGTTTCAGTATTAGATGAATGTGTTGTGCTTCATTCAATCGGCTATAGAGGGAGGATATGGTATAATCGCAAGACGGTTTCGTTTGCTGGGTTGTTCGCAAAACTTCATCAGTTGCAGGTGCTTTAATGGCGAAGGGGAGATACGGGGATGTGTGCTAGTGAAAAATGAATGAGATATGACTCTTTTTCATACACGTGATGCCACGTAGGTCAGTCAGTTATGTGTTCGTATGCTATTGTGCTACGGCCTACATGCAAACATTGGTGTCTTTACGGTGTGAATTATTTTGATGTAGTTCCTATTCAGTCATTCAAACAAC
This sequence comes from Ophioderma brevispina, assembly GCA_023653785.1. Lineage (NCBI taxonomy): Eukaryota > Metazoa > Echinodermata > Ophiuroidea > Amphilepidida > Ophiodermatidae > Ophioderma > Ophioderma brevispina. The sequence continues at coordinate 4,671 of JAMKCH010015004.1, read as the reverse complement.
TTTTAAACCCGATTTATTGTTTAATCGCACTTTGGTGTATAGGTCATTGACATAAATAAATAATGTTGACTGCCCGATATAGTTGGATAACGGAAAGATGAAAAGATAAATTTCCGATCCGATGACTATATACTGCAAAACATGGAGACGCATACACCAGTTCACAAAATTGCACAAGTAAAGATGTCATATTAGATGCACCAAGAAGTAGAATATCATTTTCCCTGTATTTAAGAGAGTGTGTGTTATCATTTCAATCGGCTATAGCGGGGGGCCTATGGTATAATAGCAGACCGGTTCGTTTTGCTGGATGTGTCGCAAATCATCAGTTGCGGGGCCTGTAATGCGAAGGGGAAGATCTGGGATGGTTTCAAGTGGGACAAATCGACTGAGCATATAAAATATTTTTCATACAAGTTTGCACGCGGTCCGTCGGGTTATGTTTTTGTATGCTATTGTGCTACGGCCTACATGCCAACATGTGGTGTCTTATACGTGTGATCTCATTTGATGTGTTCATATTCAGTCATTCAACACTTTTAAACCTGATTTATTTGTTTAATCGCACTTGTTTGTATGGGTTCAACTGTAAAAATTGGTTGTGTTTATATAAGCCACGCGACATCTTTATGGTATAGATTCGGTTCGCATTTAAAAAATCGATCCAAGACTTTAAAGCAGCATGTTTATTTTAGCGCATGCATAAGATGCGTGGGTTGTTTATTAGCGGATACTCATATAGAAACGGAGGGGCTTCTTGTAAATAATATGTGAAGCAAGCGATATATGAGAGACAGCTTAAGTAAAGCAATGTTCTGAACACCTGTGTATGTGGAAACGAAGTGATACTATGATGATGTAGTATATGTGCTGATAGTATGCCTTTTTAGGTTAAGAAATGAAAAATTTACGTTGCCTTTTATGCGATAAATTACGATGTTGGTATCTTTACTTAAACTCTTTTCGCTGATATCACCAGATTGGATATTTTGATGAGCAATTAACATGGGCATGCTATCATCCTTAACTAAATTATAATGATTTACAAACCATTGTGCAGTTTGTGTGTCTGTTCATGGTCAAAAGTGATCAATTGGATGGCCAAAAATTGCTATGATGTTTTAGCCTCAGTTGATCCACGGAGGACATCGCACACGATTAGCCTTTTATCTAATGGTTTTGATAACCAGAATTTGTTTTTCTAAGTAAGGATAAGACCAACCAGTTTCGAATACTTTAGAGCAGTTTGATTTGTAAGAGGGTAATAGTATGCAACGTAGAGGTATTTTTCAGATCTCAATCCAGAATAAGGTTGTTTTATTCGCTTTGATTTTATCAAGTTGAACCAATACGATTGTGCAATTATTTCCATGCCAGGTAATGATAATGGTATAATAGATGAGGGAAATTGGCATAGGTGGGATAAAGCGTTGACAGTTGATAGACTTTCTTGTAAGATAAGTTTTGTCGGTATATTTTGCCTTTGAGGTTGAGGAGGACTTGGGGTAGTTATTCTTGTTTGATGTAGTTGTGGGGAAGATGACAATCGTGCTTATATTTGGTATTCTTGTTAATTTAAAGAAGCACTCCAAGTCAAATTCTCTTCATTTGGTACATGTGAGGAATAATCACAAAGTCTGGTCCATTTGTATGATGAACGGCTATGGTGTCACTGGAACTCGCTGAAATTTTGCAGAAGACCACCTGAAGTTCATTTAGTATACTTGATGTGTTAGGGGACTGAGTAAACTCGGTGGAATGTTGCAAATGATGTGTTCGGAGTTTCCAAGTTCCTGTCGAGTTTTTAACCAAGTACCTTATGTGAGATATTAGATGACACTCCTGCCCCATACCTCCGGTGAGATGTGTGAGGATTTGAAGCAAAAGGCAGAGTCAGTTCAGTTTCATGGTTCACTCCTTTGGCAGCCGGGTCACTGCAAACTATTGATTGACCCCTGGGTTGTAAAAGCTGTTCACGAGAACCGGGACTGGTTAAACACAAACTGGGGTAAAATCTGTTCACGAGAAAAGGGGACTGGGTTAACAAAAACTGTGGGTGTTTGTGGTGTAATGGATGCTGCCACAGCGCTGCCACCGCGCATCAGATCTTCTTGGTGATTATGCATTAGACCCTATATGGGAAAACAACTCGGGGTAGACAAGTAGATGTTGTTTTGATGATTTAGTCTAAATCTAAATTATCCAGTTCCTTGATGCTAAAATTCAAAATGGCCGCCAAAAAAAAATCGTTTTAAAAAACACACATTAAAAAAAAGAGGGATAAAGAAACAAACAAATAAATTTATCTTAATAAATATATATAAGCGAAGATTAAAAAAATGACAAGAAATAATTCTATAAAAATGAATAAATAAAATAAGTGAATAAATAAATACATATAAATGAATAATTTGTAAAGGGACGGGTCAAAAAAACGGAAACCTGAATTATACAGTGATGAGTCAATAAAACCCTACATTCAGGGAAAGATTTTTCTTCAAAGGTTATACGTTATTTTTGCTTCAAGTTGCTTGGTTGTTTACAGAGTAAACAGGCTATCAGAAGATGTTTATTGTGTCTTTCGGGGGCTTGGGGTTCAGAAACTATGTTCAATTTTGCGGAGCGACCTAAAAATTCCTTTTGGCCGATTTTAGCCATAGAAGGCGGAGAGACGCACCGCGTGTACCATAACACATTATGCAAAGACAATTCACACATGCCATTTCAAATGGTATCCGTTTCTTCTCGACAAAAAAACATATCAGTTTGAAGAAAAATGGTCTATTTTGTAACATTTAATTATAAGTAAATTCTTCAAAAAATAAATTACCTTGTTCAACCATAAAGAGTCAGTATTGAAAATCTTCTCATATCAATGTCTCAGTTCATGAACATAATGAAAATGCTCAGAGATTTGTTTACATCCTAGGTAATTAGTTTGCACAAATACAGTATACTCAGCGTCCGAAATGCAGAGAACTAAAGCTGAAGTTTTCGTAAAATAAATCGGAATTAAACCTTTAAAATTCAAATTCATCGACTGCTATTCAAGCAGGAATACAAAACTTCTATGGTTTCACTTTTTGATTCCCAAGTTTTCGTTGTAGGTAAAACCATGAAATCTTGCTGAACCAAAGGTAAACTTTGTTTACACCAGCTATCTTGACTTTCCTATTTAGGAAAATTGAACATTTTTTTATTGAGCATTTTCTTTTGTAATTTCTGGGATATGATTTTTATAATCCTTCATTACTCTCCCACCTTCTATGTCTACAAGAATTTGGTGTAAATGTTTGTACTCAAATCACGGCTGAAAGACAATGTTACTTTTTGTAAGGCGATTGCATTCTTTGTTTGGCTCAAAAATCGGCCAAACAGGAATTTTACGTCTTCAGCAAAATAGGCGTAACTTCGTTCTCCAAAGTCCAACTGACACAAAATAACGTTTTGAAAGCCTGGTTATCCTTCTTTATAACCATAGGAAACATTGAGCACAAACAATCTTACTATTTTAATTATTTTTTATTCTGAATGTCTAGGGTTTTTCTTTGACTCAAATGTATAATAGGAAGTCCTCGTGAGGTGTTTTCACACCCAAAATTGTTATTTCTTCCCAATTTCTGGATTCATCTTTCTATATAGTTCTTTACAACTCTGGTTGCATTTTGGTACTTGGCGTAACAATAGAAATATATGTGGCCTATTTCTATGCCATTTCTGGCAAGAGTACTTGTGTAGGCCTATAAATTATTTCAGCGTTATATGAAAAGCATACGAAAATCATTATACTAAAAAAATAAAAAACTTTTTAAACCATTCTTTCGAATAAGTTATATGTTGAGCGGAGTACTGGTTCTCATTGTGCAGTTTAGGGAAATTGCATTCTGATTACGTTCAAAAAACAGAACACCAAGTCCTCTTTCAATAGAGAAAGATGAACTAAATACTATATTTGGTATGTAAGTTAGACAGTCCCTTTTCGGGATATTGCCTTAAAACAACCCTCTTATCTTATGCGCAGTTTGACCGAGCTTCCTTGCCGGATACTGCAAAGGAAAGTATATGTCGTGAGAAGATAATTATATATATGTAATGGCAGCAAACATTGGCAGCCATTTGGTGGCCTTTGAATTTGACTTTAAACAAAACCTGAAGTCTTGGAACCTCAAAAACATATTCAAAAACGTGAGATATAGCTATTATATTAAAATGGCAGCATTGGATTGTGGCGGAAAAGAGGCATCAGCGATTTAGATTTGTACATGATGGATTCTTTGACCCCAAAAATAATTCAAAAACACTAAAATCATCAAAATCTCCTTAAAAGCGGAGATATAGCTAATAGGGCTGCCATCTAGGATAAGTTTTTCAAAGGGGGATTTAGGGATTTTGGATATGTTGTTAGTATGATGCATTCTGCTTATCTGGTGCAAAAATCAGCTCCCAAAGAACAATTTTTGGGTCAAAAACCCCGGGCCACACGTAATTGTAGAACTTGATTTATGTTGAAGTCAGCTGCTGAAGTCTTTGACGATTGTGCAGAAGTCAGACCGTAATAGAAAATACTACGTAGACATTACTTATGATTGGCCGTAGAGTAGAAGCTAGTCATATACAACACATTTTGTTAAAATACCGAACACCAAATTGTTGTAATATTTATGCGTATTT
>JAMKCH010015003.1:0-24394 GCA_023653785.1 Ophioderma brevispina | reverse complement strand
TGAAACTTAAAACTTTAGTATCCGTCGGACCCACAGCATTTCAAGCCTCAGTGTCCGACGGGACCCTGACACTCAACCGTAGCGTCCGGCGGACAAAAACGACTTAGAACCAAGAGTCCTATGGGACGCTCCATTTTAAAACCAGGAGTCCTAGGACAATGAAACACAGAACTTAGTATCCGTAAGACTCTCAGATTTAAACCGTAGCGACGCCGGACACTAAAACGGGCGGACGCTCTAAAATATGAAACGGTCTTATAAAAAAAAACCAGCACCACAGAGCCAGTCCTAAAAAACAGCACCAACAGAGCCGGTTATAAAAACCAGCACCACAGAGCCAGTCTTAGAATAACCAGCACCACAGAGCCAGTGTAGGGACGCGCCATTAGACTTCAAGGGGGAGCAGGAAGTTTTTGAAAAAAAAAACGTGACTCACTATGTGAGCAAAAAAAAAACACTTGGACCCGGCCTAAACTGCTCCCCCCCCCCTCTTGAGTCTACAGCGCGGTACAACATGGTTATGTTGCACGAAAAGCACGGTATTAATCTAATATATTAAAAACACCGGGCGGCCCTGTGGTCTGAATTTCACGTGCCTCTCGTGGCCGTCTGTGGTGCTGGATCTGCGGTGCTGATCGGAGGGATGCTTACTGTGATACGCGCGAAAGTTTAGTCTCATATAGGGTCTTATATGCCACTTAAACATGTTCAAGACGCGACGATTAATTTCGCGTGTCAATGATATACAGAAGACTTGATGTGAACGAGGATAAAATTAACGATAATCGCCACGACAATCGACCTAATCGGAAGAGTACCCAATCGAGACATTAAAGTTCCGATGGGGTGGGTCACTAGGGTAGGTCATAGTGACCCGGGTCACAAAATGCCATACCGGGTGTTTATAACTGAATAGCCTTCGATGTCAATCAAGGTTAGAATCGATTGTCATAATCTTTTTTTTTTCTAAACAAGTTTCGGTCAAACCCAAAAAAGATGAAATCTGATTAACTGGTAGAGAGATCATTATTGACAATTGGTGGAGTGTTTATTTAGTATGACATTATGATGGAAATAATGATAACAGAGTCCTTAGATTTAAGCAAATCATTAAGGCCGTCACTAATGTAATAGCTAAAGTTCGAACTTGGATATGGCAATACGTTCATTATCAGATGTGAGGAGGGATGATTGAGAATACTATTGAATTGAAATGGGTCAACATTTTGGGTCCATTCACTATACAATAGGTAATGGACATGGGCAGAATCATCATCTTCGGCTGCCAGAGGATTACAAGCGACTACAAGCTTCTTAAAATTTGCTGTGTCACTGGGCTAAGGTTGAATTGGGTCTGGATGCAACATATTTTCACTATCCCCAAACAGGTGATGCATATGTAGACATAAACGGATGTTGCCGACATTGTCTCTTTTACCATAGTGCTGTATAAAGACCGTAAGTTTAGCTGGTTCTCATCTGGGCATGCAGAGTAGATACATGAATGCCAAAGCAATAACAGCACATTTGTGAAGAGCGGTCCCCAATGTTCTAAATTTGATATTTTTGCCACGTTATGTTGGTAATGGTATACCTGCGAACGCGAATGCTCAAAAATGAGATGTATAATAAGAGTAACCGCTTTTGTAATTAGCATGGGATCCCATGATGTAATTAACGGCAGAACTGGAAATTTGTATGTCCGTCCATGATGAAATCGGCCACCTCAAGGAAATTACCTCTAACTGGACTTTGCCGAACCAATAAACCAACAATGGATGAGCGTAGGACAAGTACTGCGCTTTTCCTGGCAATTCATGTGTGGAAGGCGTTTCTATAGCAGCCTTGGAATTATAATCGAAGATCTCCGATATTAATTATACTATTAATACAACATTCCTTCGGGTTGCGACACCTCGGGACATGTTTCGAGCTTAACCATTCACATGTATAGTGGACTACCAGTTGCCAATGCCAAATGTGTAAAAATCTAAATTTTTAAAATTGGAGGCGATATTCAGAAAATGTGCTATTATTGCATTAAGCTGACGAGTTCTTACACACTTCAATAAGAGGATTGTGCTGGTAATGGGGTAAATGGTGACATGGCGAACTGGTTCAGCGTTTGATTTCATCATTATGCGGTTAGCAAGATGTGTCGAATGCATTTAAATTTGCAGTATCTTTTGTGATGAACCAGGACTCGCATCAATATGAGAAAAACTATGACACATGGTGTGTTATTGAACAGTCTCACTGTGGTGACTGTCCCCCAGTCTCTGCTCGTCCTCTGGATTTTGAGTGCACTGATTAAAAGATAATAAAATAAATTTGAAGAATTTCAGCTTGCCACCCATCGATTTTGGCGGAGTAAGGTGGAGCGGGCGATCGGGTCACCCCCATTAAGGTGGATAAGAACTTTATTTTTTATTACCACATTTTGTTGTAGTGAAACAACTCTTTTTCTTATTGCAAAAATATTTACGTTTTACGTTTTAGCGAATAATAGGGGGTATAAGCCGATAAAGGAAAATACAAATTCGTTTTACCCAATAAGCAAAAATTAAATGTTTTCCTGTAAAACATGAAAATGCTTAAATATAACTGGGTTGCACTTCATTATGATAAAATGACAAACAGATAGACCAGGTCAGCAAGCACAAAACCGACGTAACACAAGGAAATAATTACTGCTCGGTCTCGATGAATGCATGAGTATGAACATTTCAAAAGGACGCGAGTAAATCGACACCACAAACACCTAGCTAGCCATGTTCATTATAGTTTCTATCGCAGCGTTACTTGCAGTTGTCTGTTGAGTCAAGTACATTTACGTATTCCTGTAAGTACAGCGCTTTCTCTTCGTCTTTAAAAATAACGTTATCAAGCCATCTGTTTTTCATGCGTTTTAGAAAAGCACTTACTTAGAGTAGAACCTTTAAAGACAAATGGCTAACGCTTGTATGCGTAATATACAGCCTGTCTCAAAAAAAATGGACAAATCAGAAAAAAAATTGGTTAAATATGAATTTCAAAATAAGTCATCTTACTTGGCATATATTAAAGAACAAAGACCAGGATTTCCAATGGTGTGTGTTTCATCTCATTGCTTTCGTCAATCCAGAGATATAATCAATTTAATGCGATACACCAAAATCGATTTTGTTGCCACTTTTATGCATGGGGCAGAGTTGTTTCGCCCAGTTAGGCCCTGCTGTCTTAAACCTCAAAACAAAAGATTGGAACTTGCAAGAGAAACAAAACACAGATTAAAGTAAACAAAAGACGTCTAGTTTTATCGAACAAGTTTTAAAAGTCAACAGAAATCAGTTCAATGTAAATTTCTTTTCAAAATAATAAACAATACAAATATTTATGCACTCAATGAAATGGAATTTGAATTTATTTCAAATGGTATTTTTGAAAAATCATGCCAGAAGGATGTAATGGCAACCAAAAAACACTCCAAATTCAAAAGAAATGGTTTAAGAATAATGCACTATCGTTGTGCATTAACTAATTATTGCAGTCAATAAAATTTGAATTTGGAAGCAAAGTATCAACTAGTTGGAGGGAAATTTGCGTTTCATGATACTTCAAGACCATAAAAACCGCGCTCTCCAGGGGTTGTTGTACACCAGCTGACGCTCATGGTTCCGTCTAACATAAGAAAACAGTATGTCGAATGTTATTCACGTTTATCTGTAACGCCAGAACTTACTGATCATAACTTCCACCATTAAGTAACTTTTAGAGTTTTTTATGAAGTTAATCCCTTTTTAAAGATGTCCATATCTGACTCAAGTGTGAATAAATTGAGGTTTAACAAATTCATTCACCGTTCTCACTCAACCCGAAAGGCACACACTCGGATTTTTGTGTTCCGCAGTAAACTGGAGTTATCTCTCGATTAAAAACAAGCAAAATGCGATGAAACAAAAAATCCTGAGAAGCCTGGTATTTTCTCTTTAATGTGATGTACAACACGACTTATTTATTTGAGATATAATATGCAAAATTCGGTTTTTGATTGTACCATTGTTTTTTTTTGAGACAGGCTGTATAAAAAGTGTTTGAAATGTTTTAACTACTTAGTTCTCCAGGTAGACAAGGATCTTTTTAATCTTTCCCTCTCTTTCACTAAAGTGCGCTGGCCATCTCCAGGAACTATGATAAAATATACAGCGTATAAAGAGTGAGTATTCAATAACACTAAACACGTCGAAATTACGAAAATGCGGGCGAAAATGTTAGTACGTAGTAAACATACGCACAAAATGTTGGGATGTGCCAAAGGACTGGCTTTTGTTAATAACACGGACAGCCTATATTTTAACGGTTTTATTGTTACTAAATAGCACTGTACAACCGTTAGTCATTTACTTCGTGAATTTGCTGTTGACGGGAACGCTCTTCAACAGACCGCCGGTTAGACCACATCGAAAGATAAGAAATACAAGGACAGATAGATATACATACATACAGACAGATAGATGACAAGTTACCAATTTTCGGGGTCTTTCCCAGATGTACACTCGGTATGCAGGATGGAAGAATTGCTGACCATCAAATCATAGCGAGATTTCTTACGATTCCAAAGCTTTCCGGACGTTTGAATGGTGAAAAAGCAGGAATCGGTAATGATTGCAACGAGGGACGTGGATTGAGGTCTGGTTTCCTGAACCGGTCGTAGTGAGGAATATCATACACAAGGGAGACTGATGTTTTGCGAGAATGGGTGACATCTTCAGACGGCAATTTACAAGAGTTATATCTGAAGACAATCTTGTAAGTACATTTTTCCTGACACAGCTGTTTGAAAGTCTCATTTATAATGACCACACCAGAAAAACATCAAAATACAACGGCGGACAAAGTTTAGGAAACTATTTTATTATTTTTTATGACTACATACGTGGTATTTTTATGCAAATGAATGATTACGATTCTAGTTTTATACATCTTTCTATGGCGAAATACTTTATAAAAGGCGCTATAACATACAAATCATGATCATTGTAGGCCTATATATAGAATCCCTTAACGCCCCTAATGCCCATTTTGTCACTTTCAAAAATGGACCAAAAATGACGGAGCGGACCCTGCCTTGTATTGGGGAGAAAATGACCCCTATCTAACAAGAAAAACAACGCTCCCTCCCTTTTCCGCTGTGATCGTCAGGTTTGTTGGAAACTTTTCGAAAGGATGTTAGGGATATGGCAAGATTCCCGCATAATGGATTTTTCTCATTTTGGAAGAGGTATTAGCTCTTGAGTCCTTATAAGTATATCAGTTGTCAAAACTGTATGTCGCGACTGCTTAAATTGTTTAAAAATTAAAGGTGACAATTGCATGGGGTAAACAGCTATGTGATATTATGAACCTCAACCGAAAATTCGATACCTCATTTGCACAAAAGAAGAGTATTTGAACGCATCGTGACTTAACGGGCGTTCGTTTTGTTTCATATTTGGGCATATCGCCACCTTTCTTCTCAACTTTCTAGATTGGGAAAGTTAAGAAATACCAAATCTTAAGGATATTTGCATTGTTCTACTAAATAGAATGTGCATGAGAGGTGAAACATCGATTTGAGTCTTGTATTTGGTAACAAAAAGGATGTTCTTGTTTTAAAAAATTAAAAAAAGAAAAAACCTAAAAAATTAAAAAATTTTAAGATAATTTATTTAATATTTTAATATAACGGCTTATATTTTATGTGCATGAAAAATACACATTTAAGAGCTGACCCATCAACTATTTCGAAATACTTTTGTGTGTACCGTAATTAAAAATAGTCAATTAGAATGAAAGGGAGAGTCACCTGAGGTAAACAATAATCAAAAGTACCCAAACAAAATAAATCAATTTCGCCCAAAAAGTGTCAGTAGTTTACGACTTGTGTTGCACTCACATGACGGAGTCAATGTTAAAAGTATTGGGAACGAACACCGAATATGCAGCGGTCAAAACTAATGATATCTTACGATTGTACTCCAGAAGGAATACGGCACAGGAACGTCAAAATGTGCAAAATAATCACTAAATGGATTATATGGGTTTGTCAGGGTGTACTGTAAATTTTTAGGGTAGTAACAATCGGAAGTGTGTATGGACCGGAAATGAGATTTATCAATAGAAACGGGGAGCACGTCCAGGCGTTGCGACTGGGAATTATGACGAGAAAGATGTTTGTCATGCCTGTGAACACACATTTTAATGTCTCCAATTTTCACACATTTTTCTAGACCACGTTCTTCCATTGACTTTATCTATTTCCCGGCCTCAAAACCACTCCATTTTTCCTGCAAACATTAAATAAACCCTTACGAACCCGAAAATCATTAAGCGGCTATTTTGAAGCCAATTTCTTTTGTTTTGCGTCTGTATTCCTCTGGAGTGCACTGGAGTGCAAACGGCAAAGCTATCGTTCGCAGTTACTGTATAATTCGCCCATATTATGGAACATGATCAGGGGTTGTAAAAAATGCAAAGTTTCTCCGGGAACTGAAATGTGCGAAGCAGTCATTCCCGTCGCGTCAGCGACGGGAGGGGGTGTCTGAGGGTGGATGTGCCCCCTCAGTAGTTGGAGATTTTTGCAAAATCACAGAGTAATCGGCGCTATTTGGTGCAACATTTGTACACTTTTTGAGCGTATAAGAAGCTTAACATTTTCTGGTTAGAGGCCACAAAAGTACTGTAGTTTTATTCCAGAATTCCAGTAAAATTGCTCACGAGAAATTAGTAGACTAACTTAACCAATTTACATGCATGAACAATCCATTTAATAAAGTAATCCATAGACCATAGTAACGTATTCCATTTCGAAATCCAAACAACACTGTCAGCAGTTAAATCGCCAAATTACTTTACCGCGCATGTGTGTGTACTATTTACCCGACCCTTGTCATCGAGTCGACATTGGGCACAAAAATGGTAACCAACTTATATAATTATATCTTTCAAAAGATAAAAGGCAAGAGCTGAATGAAAGGTTCCTCTATCATAAATGACAATCAAATCAAACATGTTTTCACCCTCTTGGATTCTGGGAGTAACATCTGTATGAAAACCATAACTTTGACATTTAATACGTAAGATGTGGTCAAGAATACATGGTATAATTGAAATCAATTTGTGATTACGAATTTCGTTTTTTGCATGTTGCAATACTTTTGGCCAGTGTGTGTACGTTAGTTACACTGTACTTATCCAGAAGTCATCCGTTTTGTCCTGTCTGGCCTGTTATCTTTCGTTTAACCTTGGTGGATCTATCCCAACCGTTCTTTAATTGTCAGATCATCATGCGTCATACATGCTGTACACAGCAGCCAGCAAACTCCCGCTGTGCATGGATTACACCAACATCAGGTCACGCACTGCTGCCATTTCAAAACACGGACATTTACTTCGCATTTCCCAGGAAAAATCGATGACCGTGTAGAATTTTTTGTCTAAAATAGTCCCTTTTATACCGTCCCGAAACCGTTCAACAGAAAAACTTCTAACCGGTCACATATTTTTGTTTTAAAACCTTATAATTAAACCCGAATATCAAATTTCCACACACGCCTACTAAAGTATGTTGAAGAGACTCTTATTTGAAAAGTGACACTCATAACAATGCTCAGCGGATCGGATGTTGTCGGACTGTCGGTTTGCATGGGTACATGTCCGCTTGATGACCGGTTCACACGGCCAGGTAGAAGCGAGGTTGACGCACTGGTCCACCGTACATCACCGGAGTGTATGAGCAAAACGAACAACAAACAGAAAACAAACTTTCAATCGCCAGACACACAAGTCCGCAACTGGTGTCCGGTGAAAGTTTTGAGCATGTTAAAACATGTCCTTGAGTCTCGCCGGACCAGACCGGACCAGACCAGATGTCAGCGGATTAGTATAGGACTCTAAACACATACAGACAGATATGACCAGAGAAGCAAATTCTCTATCCGTTCATCTGTTGCTACTGTCCGGTTCGCAAGTAGCTACTGTCCGGTTAAATTTTACCACCTCCCCCACCTAAAGAATTCTAGCAAAGGTAATCCCCCTTACAATGATCCTTTTGACCAATGTTTATTATCTGTTAGACTGTTGGACTTATTTAGTTGCACGCTCAATATGGCGTGTGACTTTGTACAGTATTCAAAAAGGTATACAACTTTAACAATGAAACCGAAATATGAGCGCAATGAAAAATGAATGAAAGTATATATAATATAAATATTTATATCAAAACTTTCTTTTCAGATATGTAACGGGAATAGAGACAGAAGTTCCATTGTTACTAACAATCTAACATATCCTGTCATAACTTCCTTCGTGAGAATAATCCCTGAAGGTTGTCACGGTGCCAGAGCTGGTCTCCGATTTGAAATCCTAGGGAAAGAAGGTAAAGTCGTTCAAGAGCATCACTATAACATTCTGTCTTTCTTTTCAAACTTTGTCCCCAAAAACTAAACCACGCAAGGACCGTGTTGTGGAATTTTCTCTTTCATATCTTTGGTTGCTCTTTAATCATTGGTACTGAACCGTAATTGAAGGGTAAAATTGTAAAATATTTCTTTTTGTATATAGTATTAAGCAACAACGTCAAGTAAGCACCAAATCCATACTGAAGTTATTTAATGTGTATATCAAAAATAAGCGTTTTAATAACATTAAAGGGACAGGCGGACAAGATAGCCAATCAGGTAAGCGCCGACTCCAGTGTCTGTCATCAATGCGTATAGGCGTGCGTACGAGCCCTGTGAGATTCAGCTTTCTTGTAATTCCCTGGAGAAGAAATTAACCGCTTAGTTGTCCCACGATTTACCATGCGATATTTGGGAAGCTGGTCCCGGCTGCATCGTTATCTCGATGTATGTTGCTGATAAGGCAAAGACGCTGATCCCGATGGAATGCATCCCTTGAAATGATGCGAAAAGGTTTATGGTATGGTTGGGCACAGTGATCAGCGACCATTTTTGAAAGCGCTTAGAGGCCAAGGCATAAGGCGCTATCATAACATTATGCTATTATTTTATTCTTCTAATGGCATGAAAAAAAATGACAATAAAAGGACCTTACTGAAATCACTTCCACGAAACAATTGGCGTACTTCTGTAAAAACAGTAAAAACAGGAAGAGTTCAAGGGGGGGGGGGTATTATAAGGTTGCCACCATTTCTCCCATTAACCCCACCCCACCCCCCCCACTAAGGTGGTTAAATTAGATACATTGCAAATCATTAGATTTAGAAAAATGATATTCGTAATCATTAGTATTAGAATAACAATTTCTTTGCATGGATGCAAAAATAAAATAAAGAGTGTTTAAAAGGTGATAGATTTGCGTTGTGTTCGTTAAGTGAAAGGCCTTCTCCACCGCAAACGGAAAACGGTGTATTGAAAATATAATTCCATCATAATTGCACCGTTTTAAAGAGATAATACAAAAACCCAAAACCTTCCACCATATTCGTACGTTTAAATAGAAAGCTGTGATTTTGTTGATTTTATCTCTGAAAATAAGATGTAGGAGACGCTTTGTTATATGTCAAATTTGATATGAATCCGTTGTACACAACGAATTATGTAGGTACAGTGGTTCAGTGTTTTTGAGTGAACAATATTAAAGGTGATTGTTCCCCTAAAGTTACCCAAAAGTAGTACAAATTGTGATATCAGATGAAAGACTGTATTTGGCCCCCCACAACCATATTTGTGGAGTTGTCCTCTGATCATGCAGATGGATGCCAGGCCTGCATGATCATGGCTAGATGGATGGCCACATAGAACATTCATTAATCCACTCTACCTGACTAAACTGAATAGTCAACTTCTAACATGGCACGGTAATAGAACATGAAGAAGTCATGTACTGTATACTTTTGAACAGGTTATGAATATTAATGAGCTCATTTGCATATTTTAAATAAAATGTAATAAGACCACGGTTGTGGAGGCATCTTAATTACACACCGCGTAATTCTTATTCTCATCGCCATCACGAAAGTTCAGCCTTCAAATCCATTTCTTTCCGAAGATAGAGACAGACTACTATCATATTAATGACTATTGATCATCAATATTAGAACAGTAGTAATTAGGATGTTGCAAGATGCATTTTCGCGTCTGCCATCGAAACCACAAGTTTGTTTCCCACGAAACTTGGTGACAAGAGTTTTCAATTACCACAACAAGCATATTTAACAGTTGTCGCATAATGACACATTGAGATTCAAATTGTGGAAAATGCGAAAAACCTTTGGAAGAGGTCCGGACAGGTTTTAGAGACGTGCATACGTTGGTCTAAATGATGCAAATTAGATGATCCCAAGTTTGGACAGTTTTACATAATGTGGCCATCCGTCACTGCTAGGGTAGTTTGTGATTGATTTATTGGTCGGTTTATTTGTCGATCAGTTGGTACTTTTTTAATCAGTTGGAATGTTTGTTCTCTTTTCATAATTTTGCCATTGCCAGTGGAAGAGGAAGACGCTACCTCGCCAGCAGATAGAAATGTAGAGTTTCAAACATCACCACCTCCATTACTTTGTTCATCGAGTAAGGCTGTTGATAAAGAAAATTCTGTGCTAGAAAATATTGTTAACACAGAAGACTCGAGAACTGCCAGCAATCAACCCAGTTCTACACCATATGCTTTCTTGATTGAGACGAATGGTAAGCCAATGTAGTTTTTTTTTTCAACACAATGGAAACGAAGTTATTAAAAAACAATATTTCGAAATACGTTTTGTTTTTTATGAGGGTACAATACAAACATGTCTAGTAGTCTGACTATTTTAAAATTGCCCATTTCTTCAAAGGTCGTATGTAATTTGTAAGTAAAAACCTACAGACGTGTATTACGTTTGTTGGTGCAAATTATTTTAATCGAACCGTCTGCTTATCACAATATGTCAGAGGTTGTGAGTTGATTATATATTTTTTTTTCAATTTCAATTTAGTAGTTGTCCAAAAACAATAAAACGATGAAAGAATTTTCCCGATGCAACGTATGGGGGACTTTTGACCGTCAGCTTTAAAAATAAACATAAACAAATCATCTATAAACAATTCGGTGTATTAGAAAATGAATATTTGCTACTTGAATCAATATGGCATTCCACCATTTTACGCGTGTGACTGCGTTTTGAAAGGTCTTTATAAGAATCACAGAGTTATTACTATTGACCACCCATAGCCTCTTTAAACCTCGGACAACCTAATTATGCAACAAATATCATAAATGGTACAAAAAGTATATTTTGGGCTCCAGTGCCATTAGACGAACAAGTTTACATGATTTCATAACGAACGGATATATCTGGAATTGTACCCCCCATGTGACCGTGATCCTATTTTGCCTCATATTGAACTACAACCTGCAGATAGGGCAAACTACCCCTTTTTTAATCCTTCAAAAGTGACAAACATGCTGGTGTACTTTTCGACTGTATTTGACCCCGGTATACACTCTTTAAAAAAAAATACATATGCTATATACTGCTTTGATTTTGGTAAATTTTTGATATGTTGTTCTTAACACAACTCTGGAGATTTTTTTTTTTTGCAATATAGGTTTGGTTTAAGTCATCATTTGTCCCAATTTGACTGACCTATAATGGATTTTTTTGTAGAAAAATTCATGCAATTATTGTAGCATAGTATTTCTTCGTTGTACTAACTCTTTTCAGTTTACTCCCCCCCCCCGGCCGGGGGGGGGGGGTTCTTAGTACAAACGCCTATACGGAGACGTGCCGCTGGATTGGGTCGCAAAATCAGCCGTCTGGTATAACTATGACCCCTTTTTTTCACACTGGTATAATTATGACCGCTTTGTATAATTATATATAATGGTATAATTATCGGTGTTGATTTGATGTTGTTGGTATAATTTTGGGTACGCATCAGCCATGGTGATATATAGTCCGTGAACGTAGTCAGTTCTACGCAGAATTCGACATCGTATTGATTTTGCAAACTTTTTTAGTCATCATAATTATCGTAATCTCGGTTTGTTTACGTCTGCCAGCTGCCGCTGGTTTCATGTGACTTTCGTCGTGGCCTTCAACATTGCACACCAAGTCGCGAAGCAAAGACACGCTGGGTATTTGCCCGGGGTATTTGATTCGGGATTTGATTTGGCGGTTCTGCTGTTACGAAAGGAAATTCTGGCAGACGTGAACTATTTGGTATAAATATGGCCCGAAAAATATGGGTCATATATTGCAAGAAGGAGAGGTATAAGTTTGGGTTCACTTCTTGAGTCGGTATAAATATGGGTCATTATGTTGCAAAAAGGAGTGGTATAAGTTCGGGTCCACTTCTTGAGTCCTGGAGGCAGGTCCCTACCCAAACAAAATTGAAGAACCCCCCCCCCCCCCGGGGGAGGGGTTCTATTTTCAAATAATAATAAAAAGATGCCGCGTATATTTCTAAGACGTACGTATGTAGTGTTATATACTATTCCGACACGCTTCGCCTTCAATCTTGTCGATGATCAGTGGACGCCAGTCTCTAAGGTACTTTTATGCAAGGGTGTCTCACTAAAGGTCCGTTCATACTTCACTGCATTGCAGTGACGTGTGAACAATTCAACCTACCCAAATCGTTACTGCAATCACTCGCAGTATTGCAACGCAATGCAGTACTGCAACGAAGTTAAAATGATTTTAACTGGCGAGGCAGCAAGATGCAGTGGGGTGCAGTCAGTCGTGCAGTACCTGCAATCCTTCGCAAGTTTACTGCAACGTACTGCACCACGTGACCTGCAGTGACCTCGGTTAACCTGCAGTAAATCGATTAGGAGTGCAGCGGAAGTGACGGAACATTGCTGTAAATTTACTGCACAACAATGCAGTGCAGTGGAAGTATGAACGGACCTTTAGTGTACTAAAATGATCAGAATATATCGTCGGCCGCGTCACATACTGACGTATTTGCAAAATACGCATGTCGAGAAACACGGCTTTGAAGATTTTGTGATTTTAATTTGCTCCGTACCGTTAATTAAACACATATTTCAATTAAAACCTAGTTGAAAATCGCCAAAATAAATTAAATTTGATGTACATTTAATCAACTTCCAATCTATTTAGATATCCGAAAAAATGTTAAATAAAATACGTCGTTATATATGTGACGCGTATGCTCAAATACCTAACAAAAGTTTGCGTAAAAACAACAAAAGAGCAATTCTACAGTGAACTGAAAAATACGTCGCACAAATGTGAAACGGCAAATACTTCAAAATGCAGGTACGACGCTATGGGTTTGTGCAGAATAGATTTTCGACAAATACGTCGTTTATGTGAAGCGGGCAATTTGAGGTTTTGCAAATACGTCATAATTACTTAATTAATATTTTACTAAATAAGCCACTTTGAGGTTTGAACTTTCGTGAATTAGTAGAGTAGTACAAAACAAACGGATAGGTTAAATTTCTCCAAAATGTCCAAAATGTCGATATGCGTCAATATGTGACGGGGCCGACGATATATATGATTATAACCAACGTTAACGTTTAAATGTTAAATTACTTCATGTTCATATTTAAAACAGATCTGCACAATTCAAGTCAATCTACCGAACAATTATTTTCATTGGAAGGGACGGCACTTAATGTGGTTTCGCAACTTGAGAAGGAAGATGTTACCGTTGCGAATGGTGGTAAAGCAGCTAGTGGTAGGTACATATAATCACGTGTATCTGGATATGCGGTTAGTGTAATTTATGTTTTTGATTTACTTTTTGGAATGGTATTTTTGTGGCCCAAAACGTCAAGATGAATGATGTAATATAAGCTTTAAATGATATATACTCTTTTGACATGTAAAATTTGTAACTTCGGTTAATATTCTCAAAATGAGAATAAGCACATTGTAATGCGAAAAACACGTAGAAAGGTATCTAGAAGAATTCAAGCTTAGGAATCAATTGATTTAGTTTATAGAAAAGAAAACCTTTAGGTTTAAGGAATCGGTCAGCTCGGTTATCGTCCGCGTAAAACGTTCAACTAAAAAATGTATGAATAGACGTGTTTCGCCAATTATTGAGCACAATAGTTTGCAAGTATTTTCTAACTTCTAGTAAATACACTACAGTAACGTTTTGATATTTTCAAAGGTTCCTCGGAATGTTAATTTAAGTTTTCTAACTTTGACACGGACACTACTACTGTTTTTTTTTTATTTTAAACTCCATAAATGATCAAATGATCAATTCTTAGAACCTGACATATGTAGGGACGAAATGTAGGCAAAATTTGTGATTAAACTTACAAATAAACCTCACCCATGCAGAATGATACATGCTCTTGCATTTGGAACTACACACATAAGTCGTGTTACTGAGTTATTTTTGTGTTGTGGGTTGATTTTAATATGTCAATTAAAATGAAACCTGAGCTAATATGTTTAAACGAGAACAACTTTCAAAGCCAGGCAGTTCAAAAGAAAACAATTTGTTAATAATTGCTAATATCTGGAAGATTTATTCCACCTGCATTGCTTTACCAACGAACCTGTCAGCTTTGTTCATAAATAAAACCAATCCTAGAAATATTATTACTATCTTGGTATGTTTTGAGTATAAAGATAATTGGTCGTTTCGCATTCTCCAGAATCTGTGGAGGGAATACGATTTGGTTGTGTTCTTCATCCATAATAAAACCCAATCATTGGCTTAACTCAAAACTTGCGAGGGTTGGGGTTAGCAGTAGAGGTTGCTTTCTATGTGCTTTTTCCATGCTCAGAATCAATTGTTTGGAAACATTTCTTTGGTGGTTAAGTTGCAAAACTTCTGTTTACTGTTTCGATGAAAGGAAACCAATCCTCGGCTAATAACACAATTTCATGGTTTCTTTCTTTAATTCTTTTCAGTATTCATCATTGTCACTGTTATTGTGGAGATTGCTATAGCTGCAATTGCGATACCCACCCTATGCATCTCTGTGTTGCTAAAACGGTAAGTGTATATCATCGCCCGCGTGCGCTGCCTATACCAAGGGAAAGATTGATAAATATTCATTAATAAATATTCATTCTTATCTGCCTGGAGAACTGAGTAGTTAAAAAATTGAATATGTGAATATCGTATATGTGTAAAGATACCATTCTGATGGTATCCCCTAGGAAAGTGATGGAAAGTCCTCTCTGAATACCTATAGATTTAATCCATCGATCCTCTACCAATTTACCAACCCTGGCTTGTTAGCTTAATTGGTAATACCGCTGTGCTAGTAATAAAGAGGTCATCGCCAGGGAAATATTAATCAAAATCATCCGAGTCTACCTGGAGAATTAAAGCAATTACAGCACATTTTTTTGAAGAGCGCCCCAATTTTTCCGAATATTTTGAGATTTTTGCACAGTTGCATTGGTAATTGGCTAGTAAACTATACCTGTGACTGGTGAGCTCAAAATTCTCTATTTGTCGCAAAGAAGGCATTTTGTAATTAGAATAATTAATATCGAATATCTCCTATAATAATTCAACGGCTGCTGGAAACGCCCTTTCAATATGCAATAGCCGGGAAAACGCGCCATGTACGTGTCTACGCTCATCTATTAGTTAGTTGTTCCGTCGGTTCAGGCAAGTCAAGTTGGAGATCATTTTCGTGAGTTGGCACTATTTCGTCATGGACGGACATAAATCTGGCGTTTCCAGCCCCGCCATTCAATTACAATCAGGGATACCGATTCTAATTACAAATCGCTTCTTTTATGACAAATACTAATTTTAGAGCATTGACATTCGCAAGTATAGTTCAAATGACAATTACCAACACAACTGTGCAAAAATCCCAAATTTGGAAAATTGGGGGCGCTCTTAAAAATGTGCCATTACTGCTTTATATATATTCTCGTTCCCATTACTTTGTGGCTGTCCCACGGGCACGTGTACTTCAACACCCCCCCCCCCCAACAAGTCTGGATGATTTCGATAAGAAACAACATTATGTAAAGTTTTAAACATGTTTACAGTGTATTGTATTAAATACTGATTATTAACTGATTTAATATTTGAAACACAAGAGTGCTTGACCATTGTAACCAGGCGATGGTGTCCAAGCATCATTCCATACAGCGATATATTGCAATTTTAATGGCAAAATAGACAAATATGACATTAAATATGCTAAAATGCTGTCTATGTCTATAATTTCCTCATGAGGGATCATGTTAATTATTATATATTTCCAGAAAGAAAAGTCAAAAGAATCGTGCCAGTAATCCTCCTGACCAACCACGATCTAGTCAATTGTATCACACCGTCGAATCAGCAAACGAAGATAAACCTATTACCTACATGAATGTCACATCATTCTCAAAAGACGGAATAAATGACGTTACTTGCATCTATGACCCTGTCTGTAACCATTCAGATAGCCACGCTGGTGCCTACGAATATGCTTATGCCGATTCCCAAATGTGCCCAGCTAGCAGAGCCTTTTCGGGTGGACCCGTATATACAAATACAAACACTCAAGATTCTTCTTTTACGGCAACAGGCGTCTTGCCGAAAAGCTCAGCACATACGTCGATGACATTTGAAGACTTCGAAAGGCAATCTCAATTGGTTGACAACATTATTTATCATGAAATAGACGACGATGGGATAAATTGTTAACTTCAGGGATAGGTGGCAAAATGTGAAAAGTTTCCCCGGGAAAGTTTCAATATGACTTTGAGGATATTATCATAATTGCTTGGGTAGGTCACAGAAATGGCTTGTGTTAGCCAGCGGATTTAAAAACCTGCTGCTGCAGAAGGCTGGCTTAATCTGGGATGAATATACATATAGAGGGATAGGACGCACACACGAATACACCGTACGTTCAGGTGTGCCTCGGACTGATTTTTACAAAATGAGGATTAACAATTTTGAGGATAACCAAATTTAATTTCTCAAATTTAATGCTAAAACTGCACCGCAAATACATCAAAGAAATAAACTATCCACCTTTAAAGTTTTATCATCAATTCTGTAGGAGTAGTTTGAGGACAAACGTAGGAGTGCAGGTTTCCGAATTCGGCAACTTTTTACATCTGTGATAAATGCGAGTGGTTCGATGCCCAAATCTAGGCTGCTCAGACTAGTAGGGATGATACTCTTGCCACCGATCTTAAAACCCAACACGAACTACATGTGAGAAAAGCAGATGTCTTCCATAAGCAAATGCAGGACACAGCAAGCGCTGCCAAAGAAGATCCAACCCAAGCGGTAATATGCATGGATTATCAGAAGAACATTCCACTTCCCTTAACAGGTATTGGACAGTAGTATTACAAGAGACAGTTGTGGGTCCACAACCTTTGTATTCGACATGGTGTCGGGAATGCAGAGATGTACATGCAGAGCACTTTGCAGCCAAGGGTCCCAACGAGGTCATATCATGTCTTGATGATTATATCAGCACTCTGCCTGATGATGTCACTACGCTCCATGTATTTGTCGACAACTGTTTCTCGCAGAATAAGAATAAGTTCCTCTGCTCGTACCTGAATTACATCGCACATACACGCCTCATGTCCGTCCATCTTTACTACCCAATTCCAAGACATAGCAGGATGCCATGCGATCGTGATTTCGGGAGGATTGAACAGAAAAAGAGGAATCATGTCAGAGTTTGTAGACCTTCGCAGTGGGTTGACCTCGTAAAGAATACAGACCACAAGAGCCATTCAGTGTCACCTACGTGTAGCACCCGTTAACGGATGACATTGCATATGACGGAACACCGGTGTGAAGTTCCGTGATTATAAGCATGCCCTTGAGCAGGTGCTGAAAGCTCCTAATACACTTTGGCTGCCCAACGCGGTATTAATTTTTTGTGAGCGAGGACGGTCGTGTACAGAAAGCATGTCGGTACTAAAGAGAGGTGCTAAGATTCGCTATTGTGCAATGAAAGGAGCCCATGATGCATATGCTGACTTCTTACCAATCAAGGAGGCAAAACTTCATGTTAATGCACTTCTTGTCAACATTCACCTCCCAGAGTCTGTAACATTCTACTCAACATTAAGATCAAATGCCAGGATTAGACACTGTTGATGAAATGAATAGACTTTCAAGTTTGGGACAGGTCAAGACAGTTACTAGTTGAAATAAATAATTGATGCTGTAGAAGGCTGGCTTAACCTGGCCTGAATATAACCTATAGAGGGATATGACGCACAACACAAATACACATCTTCAGGGTGTGCCCTCGGGCGCTTTTTACAAAATGAAGGATTAACTAATTTCAGGATCAAACAAATTTCAAAATTCTCAAATGTAATGCTAAAACTGCACCGCAGATACATCAAAGAAAATAAACTATCAACCTTTGGAGTTTATCATCAAATTGTAGGATCGTTTGAGAACAAACGTAGGTGTAGTACATGCTTCCGAATTCGGCAACCTTGTTACAACTTTGCCATTTTGGAATAATTTTTTTGTGGCACTTCCTTAGGCCTTCACTATTCAAATTTGGAAGTGAAATCGATGTTTCGGGTACTCTTTATAGAGATAGAGGGGCATTTCATTTAAATGCGGCCAAAATCGTGTTAAAAATTGACTCAGAGATTGCATTAAAATAGTCATTTAAGAGTTCTTATAAAGCTAATTTGGAAGTAGTTACTAGGTACGGTAGTTTTCAAGGGCATACAGGTGACTGAGATGTGCGATGATCATCTGATAGAAGGGCGTTTTTTTAAAGGCCGCCAAGTCGTGAAATGGCTCAGAACTGGTATTCACTAGTCATTTGAAAGTTCTTATCAGCTCATTTGTGTTATTGATGATAGTTTTCTGAGGGCATGCCAGCGACTGGAATTACTAGATATATCTGATAGAGGGCGGTTTTTTTTTTTTTAATTTTAAATGATTGAAAATAAAGTGAATCTTTATAGATTTTTTTAAAATAGTCATTTGGAAAGTTCTTCTCAAGCTAATTGGTAGTGGCTTCTAGTGATTATATTCAAAAATAACTGGTTACGAGCACCATCTGATAAAGGGCGTTTTTCGCAATGTGCCCAAACTACATAATAACTTGTGTGTTAACCCATGTAAATTAATGCCTAATATATTAAACTGAAATATTATTATAGATATATTCTATATATATAATATATATATATATACTTCTCTAATATATATAATACTGTATATAATACATATAGATATCTAGTATATACATACCACATAAAAAAAGGTAGTAGTCCGTACCTCTGTCATATAATAAAAATTACGAGTGAAAACCTAATGATCCCCTTAAGCTGTGGTGAAGTGTATTTTGTTTTCTTTGTGGGAAGAGTGAAGGTGCTGGGAAATATTTGAGTCCCAATAAACAATTTTTAAAATGTTTTACGGTTATTTTTTTCAGGGGGGTAAGTCCTTAAATCATGTCATATGAAGAAAAGGACTGATTTAAACCTCATGAATCTCCCTTAGCATTGTGGTGAAGTGTTTTTATTTTCTTTGTGGGAAAGTGTGGGTGCTGGGAACTAGTTGAAGCCACAATAAAAACAAGTTTTACGTTACTGTTTTTCAGGGGGGTAAGTCCTTACATCATGTCCTATATGAGAAAAGACTGATTGAAAACCTAATGACTCCCTTAAGCTGTGGTGAAGTGTTTTTTTCTTTGTGGGAAGAAAGTGTGGGTGCTGGGAATTTTGAAGCCAAAGAAAAAAAATACCTCGGGTTCCTTTTTTTCAGGGTGTGAGAAGTCCTTAAATCATGTCATATGAACATAAAAATGACTGATTGAAACACTAATGATCTCCCTTAAGCTGGTGGTGAGTGTTTTAATTTTCTTTGTGAAGAGTGTGGGTGCTCGTTCGTTCGTTCGTTCGTTCGTTCTGGGGAAATTGAAAGCCAAAATAAAAACAAATACGGTTCCTTTTTTTCAAGGGGGGAGAATAAGTCCTTAATCCATCCTTCAATATGAAGAAAATGACTGATTGAAAACCTAATGATCTCCCTTAGCTGTGGTGAAGGTTTTTTAAAATTTCTTTGTGGGAATATGTTGGGGAAATTTTGAAGCAAAAATAAAAAATCGTATGGTTTACTTTTTTGAAAAAACGGTCGGCGAATGTCGGTTAGGCGAGAGGTCTCTACCAATCTCCGCTACCTAATATCCAATTATCAATATCGAATCCTGCTAACTTTACCGTGCTCACGATGTTTCAATGGTTATGGTCGAAATGAAAGTTGTCCAATGTTACCACAACACGCTCTTCACGTGTGAATTAATTGCTGTCGATGGTTACCAGTAGGAGGACAAAAGACCATTTTGAAGGCAACATGAGACTATAATGCAGCTCTTTTACAATCCATACTACTACTTGAATTAAAATATTCAAAGGTTAATCTGTTCACACTTCTTTTAAAGTTTTGTTCCAAATCCATGCCTTTTCACTTCATTTTTGCTGACTTATCACGATAAACATAATATCCAGATGAAAGTGGCCAAACGAAAATCATTACAAACCCTTTTCCTTTTCACCTTGAGT
The DNA here is from genome assembly GCA_023653785.1 of Ophioderma brevispina. Taxonomy (NCBI): domain Eukaryota; kingdom Metazoa; phylum Echinodermata; class Ophiuroidea; order Amphilepidida; family Ophiodermatidae; genus Ophioderma; species Ophioderma brevispina. The sequence goes on along the minus strand of JAMKCH010015003.1, from coordinate 3,912 downwards.
GTACTTACTGGATTCAGTGGACCCAAATGGGATGGGTGAACTCAATTAAAGACGAAGGACACAGTACATAGTTTAAACCACTAATAGCACATTTTTTTTGAAGAGCGCCCCAATTTTTCAAATATTGAGATTTTTACAACACGGTTGCATCGGAACTGGCTATAAACTATACCTGAATGGTTAAGCTCGAAAAGATCTATGTGTCGCAAACGAAGGACTTTCGTAATTAGAATAATTAATATCGGAGATCTTCGATAATAATTCAACGGCTGCTGGAAAAACGGCCTTCCAATATGAAATAGCCGGGAAATAGCGTCCTGTACGTGTCTATAACGGCTACGCTCATGCCATTAGTTTATTTTCATTGGTTTCAGGGCACGTCAATTATTGGTATTTCTTGAGGTGGTACCATTTCAAAAGGACCACTAAACTTAGCATTTCCAGCGTCTGGCCGTTAATTAACATTTCTGGGGATCCCAATTCTAGTTATTTTTATGATAAATACGCATTTGTGAGCGTTCTCGTTCGCAGGGTGTAGGTTTCCTAACATTACCAACATAACTGTGCAAATATATATATATATATATACACTGTTAAAAAAAATGTCCGTAAATTTTCTGGCAGCAGTATTTCCAGTCATTTTTAGGGTAATTTACAGAAATTTCTGTCAATTAACGGAACTTTGAGACATTAACTTTTACAGAAATTTGTCTCATATTATGGAAAAAAATATGTATTTTAACAGAATTTTTCCGTAATTTAAAAATTTACGGAACAACAAAAAAAAAAGTCCGGAAATATTGCTGCCAGAACTTTTTGAAATATTTCCGTAAATTAACATTGTTAGCTAGTTTTTTTAATTTTATGTTTTTTTGTTTTTTTATTTTTATTGTTTTCTAAAACAGATTTTTCCGTAAATTTGCGGAAAATCTGTTTTCTAATTTACGGAAATTTTTAACAGTGTGTATATATATATATATATATATATATAATATATATATATATAGATATATTATATATCACTATCAAACATGTACTTTACAATACATGCGACGGTAGCCCCTTCGAACTTGTACGAAACTATATATATCTATATATATATATATATATAATATATATATATATATAATATATATATATATATATATTGACTGTACGTTTGGCTCAGTCAGACAGATAGTATCTAATGCAGAACGCAGACTTGCTCTGGCTGCATAAAGCTGATTACTCAAAGAGGTCATCTGTGAAACTCTGACCGGAGACATTTAAGATCATGACCAGGGGTTCTCCGCGAAACTACTCAGTCCCGTCAATCTACGGCATACTATGGGCATGCCTAGTGGATCAACTTAATCCAAATCCCTGTGTAAATGGTAGAAAAGGTCTTTTTAAATGTAGGACATACGCATGAGTTTAGTATACACGTAGGTTACGCATGAGGTTCGCGAACGGACCCCAGAACCTTAAAGGTTATGCGCATGTCAATTGGAAGCCAGTGCAACTGTTGTAAGTACGGGCTATCATGATCGTGTTTTAGAGCCTTCATATCATCTTCGCAGCCCAGTTTTGGATACACTGAAGTCCTCTGGATATCGCTCTTTATTACATCCAAGTAGCCAAAGTTAGCAACCAATTGCCATATCTATTTTGATAGCACAAGGGCGCGCGTGACCAAGATGAAGGTGTCAATATTCCAAAAGCGGCGTATACGAAAAATATTGCGAATCTGATATGTAAGATTAACAACAAAGAGTTTTAAAACCTGATCTGACACATGGACCATTTCATAATCAAATACAACTCCCATATGCGAACAGTGTCTGAAGGAGAAATGGACTTGTTCCCAACACGCCGATAACAGGCAACACATATTGTTTTAGATGGGTGCAACAGTGACAAAAACTCAAACACGACACAGGCATGGTACCGACAAGTACAGACAATACAAAATTAGATATTTAACTATATATCATAAACAATTATTACACACACAACGAGCACCGCACACACACACCACACACACGCAAACTCACACACGCACACCCACACACACACACATATGGAGATAAATAAAAAAAAATACCTGGGTTATAAAATACCTGATTAATGTACGAGCAAGTGGGGCTTTGGAGAATGAAGCCAATACTTAAAGCTACTTAATGTAGGGTCAAAATTGTTCCCAAGAATGGCTATACTCGCGTTCCAATATATTACATAATTATACTATCCCTAACGTCCTTAGGAAATCTGATCACCGCAAAGAAAAAGGATCTAGCGTTTATCTGCTTGTTAGAACCAGGGGCAATTTCCCCTTGAACCAAGGCATGGGTCCACTACTCCGTGTTTCTTGTCCAATGCATTTAAATGCAGTTAAAGACGTTAGGATATACAAGCAAAACATAGCTAACAATTACAACATCAGCACAAATGTATTAACTGTCCCAAAGAGCCTTTTAGATAGTACCTCTAGCCCATATATATATGACTGAACAAATTGGGCAACAGAAGTTTTTTGTTTAATTTTTACAATAACCCCTCTGAAACATTATTACAAATCCTGCCAAAATCAGACACTGGAGTGGCTAATTAGCATAAATCCAAATGGCCGCCAAAGGCAACTTGAGGCCCTGTATCTCCTAAATGGTTGGTTTTAGACCCCACACATATTTATAAGTAGATCCAAATATGACACCAAGAATCAAATACGCTTGTTAAAAACGCAACTATGACGTGTCTATGACGTGTCCATGACGTAACCACACAAATATACGTAATTATTATGTATGTTACGTCATCGGGAGTTTTTAAGTACGTAAGTGGGTCTACTGTGGGTGGATCCTACTGTAGGGGTGGATCTACTGTAGGCTGATCTACGAGGGCGGATCTACCGCGGGCGGATCTAGGCAGGTGGGTCTACTGTGGGCAGATATATCATGGGGAAGATCTATGTGAACGGATGCGACTAAGGTGGATATACTTTATCGGATGAAACCCCAACATGACTATTGTATGAATGATTGACTGAAAAGATCAAAAAATCAGAAGCACATGAAAACCCTAATAAAGGAAACATTCAGTGAATTGAACTGGTGTAGTGGAACAAAGCAGGAATCCCATGCTTTGTCAACCCAAGCGCTATTTGGGAGCCGTTCTTGAAAATATTACGGTCTAAGTAGGCTGGTATCGGCAAGCATTTCAGTGTCTAAACAAACTCAACAAAAGCGGACGACCGAAATCGACACTGTCGACCACATTGCTGCAAAGTTTTTAGCTTTTAGGCTATGGGTGAATTCATCACCCTGTTTTCGGCTCTGTCATTGTAGCGTCACCTTTTTCAATTTTATGACAGTTTATGTCATAAACTAATTATGGAAACTATATGGAGATTCTAAGATTTGCAACGAAATAGACATGTACGCTAGGCTGAAGCTACTGAACTCAAATTAAATCTCATATGGCCATGCGTCTTGAAGTGGGGCTTGTTCATTGCGTTTCGTCTGCAATTTCAAGTAACCACCAATCATTTTTTGCTTAAAAGGCCGACGCAGAGATTTCCCGATGAGGGCGCACTCAAAATTTCAAACATCGTGGTGTTTCTTGCATAACATAATGCCTTGTCCATATAATAATCACTATTTGAAATAACTAATCTGCAAATCGAGTCTTTCATATAGAAAACAGGCCGGATGGCGAGGGGGGCGCGCGCCTCCCGGTCACTCCAAATTTTGCAAATCAGCCATTTTGGACAAGTTTTAGCCTTTATCAGCCCCGGTAATTTTTGACGTTTTTTTCAAATCCTGGATCCGCTTCTGGAAAAATCACAACCTTGTTATAAAATTCCGATTCAGATTTTGGTACACACGGTATCCTATGACATTGTTATACAATGCATAAATTGTTTACTGTCAGGAA
>JAMKCH010015002.1:0-24063 GCA_023653785.1 Ophioderma brevispina | reverse complement strand
TTAGGGGTAAGTCTCTCGGGGGGAGAGGGGATGACGATAGCGCTGCTGACTACCTCCCCGTACTTTCTTCCACCGCCTGGACTACCAGTGGGATACTGTGCCAAAAGTAAAGGTAGCGGGGGAGCTATCGAGAGCGCAGGTTTTTTTTGTTTTTTTTTTTTAAAGTTTCCCTCTCAGAAGTGAGAGGGGGATACACTAGACGATCGTACCTACCCTCCCGACTTACGACCCCCCCCCACTATGTTTTTCCACCCACAAGAGGGTCTCGGGAAGTTGGTTGTACACCAATTTGGAGAAACAATTTTGGGATAAGGACGACTCACTGCGCATGGGCGGGGAGTTGCCCGAAAATAGTGCGCGACATATCGGCGGACTATTTCGCGGACGGTTTTAGCGAAATTTTCTATGTGGTATAGAGGTTTATGGTCGGGCCCAATGAGACATTTGTGCAAAAGTAAGGTCGGCTGGAGGGTAGGTAGATCGCTAGTGTATCCCCCTCTCACTTCTGGAGGGAAATCGGCGATGTTTTAAGCTTATATAAGGTAAGTTTATAACTGGATTTTTATCGACAATCAGTCCATGCTGTCGACAGCAAGAAAAAATGCACTTTCGCGACAAGATGCTCGACAAAGCCTGGACGACAAAACCCTAGTAAATTGTAAGATAATACTTGTAATGTTATGTAATCTGTAGGTACATATATGCAGGCACATAACTAAAAAAATCAAGTTGTATCCCTTTATCGTTTAGATTCGTCCATACTTTTTTGTGTTGAAAGAGGACAATACCGTGGTGCCATGGCAAAATAAAGAAATTAAAAGACTTGCCCTTTGACACTTGGTCTCCAATTGACTGTAGGTACGAGTAACACATTGAATAAGTTGCAACGGAATGTCGATTCCAAAATTCGAAGTGTTCTAGTGCTGAAGAGTCACTCTTTCACATACAATAATTTTAAACCCGGTATGCAGACACTTATTTTCACCTGAACTGCCTACATATAAAACCTGGGGTCACACCCCCAAAAGGGGTCACAGGAAATGAGAAAGGCGTCGCGAAGCTAACTTTTACACAATCTCCAATTTTCATTTAAAAACGTGAAGGATTATTTGCCTCTCCGGTCAATTTAACGATGTTGTTTTTTTTAAACTGTCCTTGAGAAATAATATTGTAGATTTGGGCGCAACATGTAAGCGTGGAGGAGGAGCGAAAAGAAGTGTCGGGTCCCCCGCAATAATCATTTTTTAAAAATGGGGTCCCCTGGGCAAAAAAGATTGGCAAACCCTGCACTAATTGGGACCATGAGTGGGACTGTGCATTGAACAAGAATATTGCCACAAGTCCATGGGAACCTGATTCAAGCAGGCCTTCATTTATGAGAATAAAATTAATAGGAGCTCTGTTAATAACTCTCCATTTCATTTAGGAAGCTTAAACAAGGGGACACCAACATGTCATATTTCAAAAAATTGTCCTGTCAGGTGAGTTTTTTGAGGACTGAAGGACTGTTCAGGAGAGCTGTAGGAACTCTGGGCAATGAGCTCACTTCAGAAATGATGGTCTGTTTAAGGTGGAAAACTCCATTTAGAAGGCTAAAATATTGTTTTTTGAAATTATAACTATGAAAAGGAGTTAAATTTACCTTTCATTTGTTTTTGTTGAAAAAAAGAAGAGTTGGGTTCAAAAGTTACACAAAGAGTTAAGTTGGTAAGGTGGAGTCATTTGATTGAAATCGCAAATTGAAAACAATCAAATAATAAGAATTGATTCTTATGTGGTTTTATTGTTTTTTAAAAGGCCCGATATTATTTAATCAATTGCCATATTAAAAAATGGTACTCTCAAATCATAGCAGTTTTTCTGAAAACTTAAGTGCCAATTATTGCTAAAATTAAGTAAGTTTATTTTATGATCCTCCAAAAAAGTTGTAGTGCACCTAATTTGCATAAAATTAATTAAAACAGTGTTTCTAGACTTTTAAGTGCGATTTCTCCGTTTCAAATATTTTAGTGATTTTGCAAACGAAAAACAAGATTTACATATGTTAACTTGCTTCAAAAAACATAAAATTTACCATGTATATAGATAGTACTTAAGTTGCTCTATGACCTAAACCTAAAATATAATTAAATATATTTTAGCAAAGTTGATAAATTAGCTATGCGCATATTAATTAGGCACTTTTTCATCAAATCTTTCACAATTTGCCGTTATTTTTACCAAATTTCTGCATTTTGATGTTAATAAATCGGTGCTTTTTTAGGTTTAGGTCATGGAGCTTTAATTTGATGTATTAACCACCTGTCTAGGGTATATGGTTCTTGAGATATTGTGTTTCCCAAAAATACATTAAAATGCAAATTAGCATGTTTGGCATTTGGTTACCATGGCAACGGTATCAAAACTGTTGCCAAATTTTAAGTAAGTCTGGTCCATACTTTTGATATTTGATACTGAATTTGGCCTCAATTTTTTAGTTAAAAAGATCTATGCAAATGGTGTTTTCCACCTTAACACCTCTGTGGCCAAGTGGGTCACACATTTGACCCAGAGAGGGAGCATTTTACTTCTGACTAGGCGGTAACCCGGCTTTCGCAATTTGCATGTAATGGCTTTCTTGCTCAAATGGATGTGACCTTTGACCTGTGTGTGACCTTTGATCTCAGACTGTTACTTACATACCGGTACCTCTTCCCATGTTTTGTGTTTGGCAGTTTGGCTATGATAGTTTGGAACAATACACTGTCAAATCTCTGTCTGTCCATTATAAAAGAGCACCATCTCACATGACCCTAAATTGGCTTGCGTGAACTGACAGAACAGCTAACGAATGAGTGTAGACACATATGCGGCACTGTTTTATATTGAAGGGACGTTTCCAGTGGCTGTTGAATTAGAATCAGGGATCCCCGATTCCAATTATTTAATTACAAAATTCCTTCTTTTGTATCAAATAGAGAAGTGTGAGCTTTAACCATTCACAGGCAGTGGCATAGCCATAGGTAGAATTTTGATATTGGTGGCTAGGCTAGTGTCGCATCTGAACCGACAGAAAATGGGTGGGGTCCAGGGGCCCGCATTTAGGTAGTGTCTTCTGATTCTTGCACGATTTTGTAAAATTTACTTGTCGCATATTGACTGTTGAACTTTAAACCTATTATAATACTTTGCCGACAATCCGGCCTGCAAGTTCCATGACCTGAATTCTTCAAGTGAACCAATAGGCTCATCTCAACCAACAAAATCAAATATTGGGGGGAGGGCCGGGGGCGCCCCCGGCCCTCCTCTGGCTAAGCCACTGTTCACAGGTAGTTAGCCATTTATCAATGTAACTGTGCAAAAATCTCAAAATATTTGAAAATTGGGGGCACTCTTAAAAAAAGGTGCTATCATTGCTTTAATTTTAAAGGTGCTTGTTCCAATTAATATCTTTTGTGATCTCTACTTGATATGAGAGCCTCTTGCACATATGCCCATCAAGTACTGTGGGAAACAAACTTGCAGTTTTGATGTTACATGTAGAAGCAATAATGCATATTGCAAAGCACTATTCAATACTGTGCTAATATTGATGGTTAACCATTAAAACAGCATTTTTGTGTCACCTGCCTTAAGGCAGGAAGACACATAGGGATCACTTTGTCCACTGTTGTCTGTTGTTGATGTCTGATGTCTGTTGTTGATATCTGTTGATGTCTGTTGTTGATGTCTGTTGTTGATGTCTGTTGTTGTTATTGTTGTGAAAAGGGGTTAACATTTGCCTGTAATTTCTGCATACTTCAATGGATTTTAACCAACTTAAGTCATACATGTAGGTGCAACATTGGATCCCTCATTTGTTGATGAGGTCAAAGGGCACATGTCACGGTCACGGTCAAAATCATGTGAGGTCAAGTTGTAAGATAGCCTGAAAATGTAAAATTGACCTCAATTGAAAAGTTGGAAGTTGCAGTTTGGAACCAAACTTGAGTCATAGGTGCAACATTGGACCCCTCATTTGTTGATGCGGTCAAAGGTCACATGCTGAGGTCAAAGGTCATATGAGGCCTATCATTTACAAACCGCGACGGCAGGCGACACATGTGGTCCGAGGACTGATGTATTTTTTGAGAATGAAATGGATTTGAGGGTTCAAATTTCAGGACGACACGGAAAAAAATATGGCATTTCATCTGATATATATCAAAATCAATACTACTTACGGGTAAATCGGGGAGGACCCAAAGACGATCCCGGAACTGCACCTTTAAGTTTACAGATTGACTAAATTAAAAACTTTGATCTTAAATCAAACTTACAATAAGTGTTATTTGGAAAAGAGTCAACTGGTTTGCAAAATATTGGGGTCAGATACCCTATAGGGCCAACCTTTGTAATGTGTAGTATACATGTACACCATGCTACCACTTGCCGTTGGCTCCAGTTTATCCACGGTGTCTTGAGATAATCAATGGTTTTGTGCCTGAGGTGATGAACCAGGCAGGTTTCATAGCAAGATGTCAGAGAAAGCTTGTTATCATGAACCTGAATTAAATATTGGACACAAAAATGGCAGTGATATTGGACTATTTGGATGTAGTTAGAAATTTGCACAACAGGCAGAAGGAGCTTGGAAGAAAATTATATGTAAGGCCAAAACAAATGTAGAAAGATAAACAAACACATGTTACTTGGCCAATGTTTCGCTTATAAGTGATTAAGACTCCCCCCCCCCTCAAAAAAAAAACGGCCTGGAAAAAGGAAAAGTTGGGAACTCTGGAACCAAGCCCCCCAGGAAAGTTTGACACAACACACTACACACAAAACAAAACAAATAAATGGCGAAGTAATTTGTATGGCCAAAAATATCCAGTTTTCCAAAAAATTAGATAAGTAGGCCTCGTATCAAACATACATGTGTGTGTGTGTGCGCAAAAATAGCCTCAAATTTCATGGAAATTAATTGCGAACTTTAGCAATCACTGTGATTTCCCTTCCTTAAACTCACTTTGTCGTGTGTGCTTGCATAAATGTGAGAGAGAGAGCCTGGGAGGGGGAGGGAGGGAGGGGGGAGATGGAGAGAGGAGAGAAATGGAGGAGAGAGGGAGGGACGAAGAGAGAGGGAGAGGAGAGATGAGAGAGAGAGAGAGGAGGAGAGAGGAGGGAGGGAGGGAATGAGGTAGAGAGAGGGAAGGGAGGGAAGGGAGGGGAGATATGGGAGGGAAGAGAAAGTGAGGGAGGGGGAGAGTTACGTAGAGTTAGGAGAGCTATGTAAAGAGAAGAAGAGTGAAAGTGAGAACGAGGGGGAAGGAGAGAGGAAATGAGAAAGGTAGGGAGGAAAGAGAGTGTGTGTGTACAGGTTTCTGTTTATTTAGGTATGACAAAAACCTCTACCATTCCTCGTCATATCTCCGATACACCAAGTATAATGCCGAGGCATAATATTGTATAAATGTATTTCATGATTGATAAAACTTCGTTCCTGGAATTAAAGAGTAAACTTATAAATAGGCTACAAAAAACTTAAATTGTTGAATACTTCTAATTTTGTTTGCAATGTTTTAAAATGCTCCCCATGGGATGCACATTTTTGAAAATTATGAAACAATATACTTTCATGTTGAATGGCCATAACCAGAGATAATTTAAACAAACATAAATTCTTTCCAACCATTGGTAAGTCGTATTGTTATAACACAAAAGTTTGTGGCTTTGAGACGGCTTTAATAAATTTTCACTGTGAAGAAATTGTGAAAGAAATAAATTGCCTGTGAAATAGGTTGGTTACATTGTGGTTAGACTATGTACATGCCCGTACCAAGTATAGTAACAGTCCTTAGGATATAATAAGGCGTTTCACACTGAGCCGTTGTTTTTTGAAGACTAGTACAGCCATTTTCTGATTACTAGACGCGCATGCGCAATAGACCTTAGTTACCATGTTAAAAGATTTCAAAAGAAAAAGGATTTAATGAGCTGTGCCTCACGAAAATATTCTTTTGAGCATTACGGCAGGGTTGTAGTTGATTTTTTTAAATGTATTTTTTTTATTTTTTTTATTTTTTTTATGTGATATGAATTGTCACCTTGGTTTGTTTCCGCACAGAAATTTGTGTGAGTTTTACGTTCATGAAATTGAAACAAGAAGTGATAATGGAAATTCAACATGGCGGATAGACTTCAGTAGTCCATGTATTGGACGAAGGTGTGCTGTTATTTGAGGGAAGCACAACAGCGATACGTGTGTCAGAGTTGGAGAAGAGTAGTATTAATGAAGTTGGTGGCTGGTTGAAGTCTACAGATAGCGAGCGATCGCAAAGGTCGATCGATCACCGGCTCAGTGTGAAAAGCATTAATGTCTCTTCCGAGGCCAGGGTAAAGGGTAAACAACTTCATTTTATTCAAAGGTGTATTTTGTGATTTTAGTAAATGATCTGGTTGGTAACCCGTCCAACTTTTGTTGGCGAAGGGGGAATATAGAAATGTCCCCGTCGTGTGGGCGGTGTGTGTCCCCGCCGCGAATCTATGGGAACTAAGCAAGTGTGGGGTGTCCATCTTCGCAACATGATGTATCCACATACGCGTGGGTGGGATTCCGAAATGGGTCATGTGTATGGGTCAAAGGTCAAATGAGGTAAAAAAATATGGTTGTAAAAAATTAGGTAATTGCTTATCAAACCTTGTCAACACGATATCTTTTGATGCTAAGGCAAGTATGGTGTCATCTTTGCATAAGAGGTCGCTTACGTAGGCGGCGGATGAGTTCGAAGATGAGTCATGTGCATGGGTCAAAGGTCAAATGTGGTCCAAAATTCATATAAACATTGGTAATGGTGGTAGGATGATGAAATGGTGGGTGGCTCAACATTCGGTGCACCTAAAATTTTTGAGGTTCATTTCAAGGTCATATGAGGTCATCAAGGTCAAATCCCAAACATGTGGTATGATGATGCAACTTGGTGGGTGTGCTCCACATTCGGTGCCAAAATTGGTGAAGGTCCTTCAAAGGTCATGTGGGGTCATTCAAGGTCAAATACCCTAAACATGTGGTAGGAATGATGAAACTTGTGCATTTGCTCAACATTCGGTGCCGAATTTTTTTGAAGGATCTTTCAAAAGGTCATGTGAGGTCATTCAAGGTCAAACCCTAAACATGTGGTAGGAGGATGAAACTTAGTAGGTGCATTCAATATTCAGTGCCGAAATTTTGAAGGTCATTTCAAGGAGAAATAGAGAAAGGTAAGGGGAAAAGAGTGTGGTGTTAACAGGTTTCTGTTTAATTCTGTATGACAAAAAAACCTCTTACCATTCCTCGTCATATCTACGAATACACAATGTATAATGCCGAGCATAATCATTGTTATACATTTTTTCATGATTGATAAAACTTCCTGTTCCTGGAACTAAAGAGTAAACTTATAAACTAGGCGGCCTACAAACTAATTGTTTGAATACTCTACTTTTGTTTGCAATGTTTTAAATTCTCCCCATGGTGATTCCCACATTTTTGAAAATTATGAAACCATAATAATTTCATTGAATGCCTACTCAGAGATAATTTAACAACATAAATTCTTTCTTTCAACTTGGTGAATTCTTTTTGGTTTATAAACACCAAAAGTTTGTGGCTTTTGAGAAGGCTTTAATAAATTTTCACTGTGAAGAAATTGGAAAATAAATTGCCTTGGTGCGTTTGCTCAATAGCGTGCCGCGAATTTTTTGAAGGTCCATTTTCATCAAGGTCATGTGAGGTCATTCAAGTTCAAAATCCCAAACATGTGTATGATGATGAAACCTTATTCAGGTACAGTCTAATATTCAAGTCCAAAAAATTTTGAAGGTCATTTCAAGGTCACGCGGGGTCATCCAAGGTCAAATCTCTAACATGTGGTAGGATGATGAAACAAGGTGGGTGTGGTCACATTAGGTGCCAAAAATTTAAGGTCATTTCAGGTCATGTGGGTCCTTCAAGGTCAAATCCCTAAACATGGTGGTTAGGATTATGAAACTCTGGTGGTGCGGTCATATTCAGTGCAGAAAATTTTGAGGTCATTCACGGTCATGTGGGGTCATCCAAGGTCAAATCAACTAGGCATGGTTGTATGGTCATGAACCATAGTCATCTGGGTCAAATCACTATGCATGGTTGTATGGTCATGAAACCAAGGTCATCTGGGGTCATCCAAATTATTGAAACTGTTATGGTAGAAGCCTCTCTGGTTTCCATGACAACCTCCCTAAGTTATGTTACTTTTCCTCCTACCGCGACGAGCGGGGGACCTTTGTGGTTCGAGAACCGCCTTGTTTTACTTTATAATTATGGTTCACTAGATATCATTGAGAAAATCTTTCTACAAAAAATTTAGATGATTCCAAGCTTGCATTTTGATGTTATGAGCAAATGATTGTATCGCAGTGCTCCATGGGCCTCTCTGTAATTTCTGGTTACAGACAGAAAATATAAAATTAATTGCCATTTTCTTGCAGATGATCAATTTTGCATACAAGTCAGATGACTTGGAAAAGGCACACATACATACAATAAGGCTAAAGGGCCTATGAATACCATAGGACCTTCCCTTTTGGCTAAATCCAATTTTATAGTGATTTTCTTGGGAGGCATAATAGCCAATAATCCTACCTTAAAAAGGTGTACACATATATAAAAGATATATTTTGATTGGTTGCTCAGAGGTCAGAGGGTGCATTGAGTCAATCCCACAATGCACCAGTTTTAGGAAGTTTCACCTCAATACGGTCATGTGATCCCACAAAAATCCTATTTCCAGCACATAAAAATCCTGACCTTTACACTCATTTTAGGTCATAGAGCATTAGTACTTAGGTAATCTTTAGCATAATCATGAAATTTCTTGTGGTTCTTAAACTTTTTTGAACACATCTTATTCCTAAGTACTGACATGTTTTGTACAGTACATATATAGAGCACATTGCAATGCATTGTGGGATTTGTTTCAAAACACCCTCTGCTCAGAGGTCATATTGAATGCAAGGAGCTAGTCAGGAATACTGTAAGAATGGTGTTTAAAGACCTCAGGCTAAAGGGGTTGTAAAAGTATTTTTTGAAATAAGATTTCATAACCTGCTGGCATCGGCATAACCTTGATTGGGAAATACTTAATTGTGAATAGAGGATTACTTGACCATTGTGGTATACCAAATTTTGAAAAATGCATCTTATCTTTTTGTTATTTACTTTTGACAAAGAAATAATAATATTTCACCAATTCAACACCTCCAATCAATAAAATAAAACATCTTCATGGTTTTACAAGGACATAATCATGGAAGGCTGAAAAATATTTGTTCCCTTTTTTGTTGTGATCAAATGTACTAGTAATTTGCTTTTGTGTCACAAGTTGCCAGTTGGTCATTTTCTTAATCTGTTTTGGATCCAGCTAAGGCAATTATTCAAATGCACATTGACACCAGCACACCTGCCCTTTTCCAGATTTAGCCCGAAAGGCAGGTCAAATATGAAATCTGATTAAAAACGATGTTTATAATTACCACTCAGAGGACAGTCTACCAAAACTCTCCACGGGAGTCAATTGATGCCACAGCCCCAGATACTTCAATGGGAAAGTTGTAATTAAGATTCTGATTTCGTAGCCAAAGGCTGTCGAAAATTGAGTGTGAAATAAATGCATCCAAAATTAAACGCTAAATGTGTTTGTGTGAAAGATTTTATTACCAAAACTACTGAACTCCAAAGTTTCACTTGAATTGAATCTTCAAACAGCAAATTATGAAAAGTTTGACATGGTTTTCAAATTATATTATGATAACTAATACAAGCTAACTGAACACCGATTTTGAAGAGGTTATTAATAAAAATTCTTGCCAAGTTCAGAGCTCACAAATCCATATTTTCTGTCTTAATCAGAATGGATCACACAAGATGGACGTTTTTTGTTTTTTGTGCTCAAATGTCAAGACGTCATTAAAAAAAAAAAGTGCTTGTAAGATGCCCAAGTACAGCCACTACATGATTAGGTCAGAAGGGTATTATGTTATCTGACTGTGACCCTTTCTAACTTGAAAAGGGACTAAAAGAATACGGGTGCGTCAAAAGGATTTACACTTGTTTTGATTGAATTTTTCTACAGCAGCGAAAAATCTACCAAAGAACAGATCTACCACATATAAAAACATATATTTCACCATACAGAGAAATTTTGATTTTTGAAACTTTGCATTTCCGAAGTTATGTTATCTTAAAGATAGTTTGCCATGTTTTCACTCTGTCCCACGGAATCACTGTTGTGGAATTTGCCAAGAGACTTTGAATAAGGCTACACAGTACATCATGACATTCTTTGCTTGCTTTGATACCTTTCTGTAAACCTTCACCAAGAAAAATGTGAAACCTTTATTCTTCTGAAATCAATCAACAATTATGGAATCTTACACCCAATTTTTGAATAACCTTCAATAAATTGTTCAAATTTTCACATATTTTTTCGCGAAACTGAATGAAAATGTAGGCAATCCGGTCAATACAGCCGGTTGACCCACATTTTCCGCGGACTTCTTCATAACCTGATGGGGGGTGGCTACTTTGGAATCAATATTTTAACATTACACCCATTCAACGTCCATATGCTTTCCCTTTGCATCTCGGTCCCTTTCCTCCCCCTTCCTTCCCTTTTCTTTACTCCTTTCTGCTTGTCCTTTTCCCACTTCCTGCTTTACCGCTAGCTAAGATTAGTTCCTATCAGGCCATGGGGGGGGGGGGGCAATGCGTCGCCCTCCCCCTTGCCCCTGTTACGTTACTGCCATTGACTGTTGTTAGGAAATATTACAACAACAGTTGTTACGGATTAGGTATGTTAATGTTACCTTAGAAAAAATTCAAAAAAATACAAGAGCAAATCTTAAAAGCATTTAATGACCCTAACTCAATAGCTTTTGCTGCTGTGGAATTGAAGAATTGTACAACCGTGGTCAATAGGGTTTTGTCGCCTTTCGGTTATTTACCATATCTCAATATGCGAAAAGGTAAACTTAGATGTTTTTGTTACCAATGATAGTTGGATATACTGGAGGGGGGCTATTGTGGTTCATGTATAAAAACAATTTTTAAATTTGTTAAATATTTTTAAGATTTTTCTGAAATCGAGTGGAAATCTTTTTGCTCACCCTGTAGTTATGGCACATAAGGTTGGAAAATGGTAATTTTGTGAAGTAGCAAATAGTAGGGGTATAAATCAGAATCCCATTCTAGAAGTTTGGGGAGAAGGTTTGAAGATGTTTTTCTATATTTTGAAGGGTGCTGAATCAGATTTTTGGGTCCAAACCTCTGGGAAATGTGGGAACTTTGTTACATAAGGGGGTAAAATTTAGTACAGGGGTAAATTGAAATCAAGTTGCTTTTTTCTTTGATTTCGCCTGCTTTTTGGCATTTTTACTCCTGTTCCTCTTTTTTCCCAGTGTCCTCTTCTTTTGTCCATGGATGGCCTTTCTCATACCCCTCTGTAATCTCTGACAGAAAATATGAAATAGTGAAATTTTTCCCAAATTGATCAAATCTGAATCAATGTGTACCTTTTCTACTGAGTTGGTACATCGGGGTTGGGGAGAGGGAGAGGCACTTGGGACAATATTTGTGTAATTTCCTTCTACAATCAGGTTATAAATTCAAGGTTGCCACTTCAATTCTTAACCTTAACAATGGTTCAGAATATGTAACATATTTGAATAAGGGTGGGTCTTTAATGCAGGATTCCAGCAGAACTATGAGTAAACCAAATTCAATCTGTCTGCAGATTCAAACTTGCTGCAACCTGAGGGCATTATAATGATAAAAGCATGAATTTAATAAAACAAAAAATACATGGTCCTCGGACCTGGCCACCTCTCGCTATCTAGGCGCAAGAAATACCACTCGACCAAGATAGAAATATCTCAACTTTTGGATAAGTAGGGGTGGGGATGAGGCTGGTATCACAATATGCCCCTTTAACTGCACAAGAATAAAAGTACCTAATCGTTTTATATCTTGATAGATCGTCTGATATGTCGGATATTACCCACAATGCATCTGAATCTGAAATTGTTGAAAGGGCTTAGTAAGGGTTTCTGGTTTAGCAATCTCTGATTACTGCTATAACTAAAACTAGATAAAGATGATTTCACTTCAGACAGACTTGAGATTGTTTTGCCAAATGAAACTAAGTTTTCTATTATCCATGAGTGAACCTTGAATATACTTTGTAACTTTCCCTTGAGATATCCCTGATACCATTGTCAGTTTCCTGAAGATCTCTTGTTACCGTCTTTTTGTTTTTTCAGTTTCAGACGAGGTGTAAATCCTAACTGTCAGGATGCATCAGGCTACACTCCACTACATCATGCAGTGCTCAATGGACACCGGTACCAACGCCCATTTCAATAATACTATAATGACGCTAAAGCAATGTTAGGGTGAAATGCACTATTCATACGGTTATATGATGTAACTATGTGCTGGTCTATAAAACATCCTCTTAGAGACGCCCGTAGTAACAATTCTCAAAATATACATAATTTGCATAAATTAATATTCATATGCCTTTGATATCCAAACGGAATAAACTACATACAAAGGATACGTTAGGGGGAAATGAATTTCACCCAGAGTGTTCTGAGTGAATACAAAGCCCGATTTCACCCTACGTGGGGGATAGGATACGTACTAATAATGCTACTACAATTAGGGCAAAATTTTTAATTACTAAGTTTTCTTAGGTTTAATGAGTTCTGTAATGTAATTTGTAAATTAAGATTCATATTCTTTGTTATTCTAGGGGATTATCCTTAATTTGCGCGTAAATGAATATATTCACATTCATAATCGAGCATGGGGCTATACTCGGGTCAGTAACGGTCATTAAACAATAAAACGCATCATCTCTATTACTGGAAGATAATGTAACGTCACCAAGTATATCCCCAGGCTGGCAATGTGTTCATTTCATCAAATCACAGTAATTAGTTTAACATTTTTTTAAATACTGATGTTTAGAAGTGTCATTTGGTATGACCTAATAACAAAGATTGACGTTAGGGCAAAACAAATTTGCCCTAACATCGAATTTATACAGAATAAAGTTTAAGCTAATATATAACAATTCAATAATAAATAATAAAATTAAAAAACCGTTTTAAAAAAAAAAAAAAAAAAAAAAAAAAAAAAAATCCTCAAATACTTAATTTGTACAGGTATGTTCATTCTATCAGTCATAGAGTGATGATGTTTAAAACTCTACGAATAAAACTTTATCTAATTTCTACCACGTTGTATATAACCCCTACCCACATATTGAGCATGAAGAAGCTTGTTTTAGAGAATACACTATTGGAGCTTGCAAAATTCAGAGAATCAAGATGTGTAATGGATGATTGATTGGCTCAAAATAACTAAGTGCTGTTAAGGTGTGCAAGTTATTTGTCTCTCAGGTATTTCCCTATGCCAATAGAGGCAGGATGGTGTTTTAGCAGCTGACTACAATGTATGGCAGAGCATCCAGATACTGCGAAGACTTTAAAAGCAGTTTGAGAGATGCCAAAGTATATATTTGTTTGCATTTATTACAAACAATTGAGTGAGAGGAAGCATGAAAGTACGGTAAATATTTCAGCAAGCCGTGGAAGGAATAGCAGAAATGGAATGGTTTGCCCCTTTTAAATGATTGAAACGAACTTTAACAAAATTAGGGAGGGGAGGTAATAAGGCCAAACATAGGCAGAGAGAGGTACCTTAGTTGGGACAGGTTGGTTCGGTTCTTTAATCACCACACTTATAAACGAATATTTCATTCATAGACATGAATCCAATGGTTGAATTCGGTTATTCCAATGGTTGATTAGCCCATTTTGAGATCTTTCCTTATTACCTGGCTCTCCTGATGATACAAGTAATTTGATTTCAACTAGGCGTCCCTGGATTTCGTGATCACCTGGGCTTTGCGATCACATAGCTTGAATGACCTGATGACCTTGTGTCGTGACCTTTAAAATTTTCGGCATCAACAATTGACCCCGCCCACCAGGGGAGTTTCATGTCCATCCCAACGTATATACACCTAAAAAAAAAATAAAAAAACATTTGACCTCCTGACCTAATGACGCCTGATGACCTTTGATCCACTAACGCATACAAACTCGATCTTCGTTCGGTCAATGGGCAACCCACCCACCAATTTTCAGGAACGTGCGACCCTCACTGTCTCGAGAAAATAAACGCGGTCAGACAGACACCTGAAGACCACCGGTATTAATACATATATACAACAAGTTGCATGTCCCCTACACCAACATTTACTCCATTTGACCTCCTTTGACCTGAATGACCCTGATGACCTTGTTTGTTGACCTTCAAAAATTTTCGGTATCACAATCGACCCCGCCCACCGTTCATCTGATACACCAAAGTGTACCCCTTTTGACCTTCTTTGACATTTAATGACCCCTCATGACCTTGTCATGACTTTAAAATTTTTGCATAAAAAATCACCCCACCCTCCCAAGTTTCATGTCCATACACCAACGAATTTACCCATTTGACTTGAATGAACCCTGGATGACCTTTACTCCACTAACCAATACCACCTCGGTCTTCGGACGGTCAGAGTCACCCACCCACCAAGTTTCCGAACGTGCTACCCTCGGTCTCCGATAAACCAACGTTTAACCTCATTTTGACCTTGAATGACCCTGATGACCTTGTCGTGCCCTTCCCAACATTTTGCGGCATCAAAATCGACCCCACCCCCAAGTTCCATGTCCCATACACCAACTTTACCCCATTTGACCCTTTTATCTGGAATGACCTCTGATGACCTTGATCCACTAACCCTACATCTCGTGGTCTTCGGAAGGTCAAGGGCACCCGCCCACCAAGTTTCAGGACCGTGCGCCCTCGGTCTCCGAGAATAGGTCAGACAACACGATAGACAGATAGACAGACCAGCCCGCCCCCGGTATTAAAGGGGCTTTTGGTGATCCCACTGCCTCGTCCCCCCGACTTACCTCAAAAAGTTGAAATTTTCATAATCATCTGAAACGTAACCCTTAGTAATCCATGTGTGGCAAATCCTACGTTCAAATTCCCGGTCGTGTTGTAATAAATTCGCATTCTGTACTTTTTGTTCGTAAACGGACAGAATTATAGCACATTGGCCTATGGGACCGCGGGAACGTCGGCATTAGCTGATACACAAACCGCAAGTCCGGGATCAGCTAAAAGTTGGTAATAACCTTTTCTCAAGATATCTAGTGAACAATGAATAAAACAGAAGTGCTGGAATCACGAAATACACGGCTTTATATATAGAGTGGGCAACAGAATTAAATATAGTGCCCAAACTGTTCCATTTCTAAATTTGAGATGCATCGGACCTTTTGTTTTGATGTAGTTGAACTATTTTAATAGTACCATAGGATACTGTGTATTTAACAAAAAATCTGGATCGGGAATTTTATGACAGTTGTGATATTCTATCTACTGCATGTATATGAGCTTTAGCTATTTCACATGTGATAAGTAAATAGACAGGTCTATATACCGCAAAAACCACTGAATTTTAGAAAATTAGTGGCACCATCCTTGGAAAATTTTTGTTTGGAGGTCTGCCTTTAAAGTCCGCTCAATTCAGATACTGTAATGCTGGCAATTGGAATAAGATGCCGCTAGAAGGAGGGAATCATGCACTTTTCAACAAAGAGCTTTTGGAAACATACTGTACCCTCATCATTTCACATTCTATTGATTTCTTTGTACTATGTTAGCACTGTGTGTAGCATTGTTATATTATTTTGTTTATTAAGTTTAGGTTACAGTTTTCTAAAACTGGAGTCAAGACAAGGCGATTCATAGTGCTTTCTATTATAAAGGGTTTATTTTGTGGATTTTTCTATCCAGGTTGGGTTTTGGTGCTAATGATTTTCAATGATATAATTAAATTTATATTGTTTTTGGACCTGGTCCTTCACCAGTAGCCTAACCAGAAATCTTGCCCCTTCTAGAGGGGCAGGGATGCAAAATTCGTCTGAGTTAGCAAGAATCAAATTTACTTGAAATGACAATACCATGATTCAATGGGAAAAAATTGATTCTCTTCTGAATTCTACAAGAATCACTGCGAGAATCTATTCTGTGATTCTTCGTCGAATTTTGCTCCCTGCAATTTCGTGCCCTGTGGATTAGGATTTTTGGCACATTTACAGTGGCAACAACATAGACTACTATGTATAACAAACTTTAATATATGCTTCCCCCTGAAGATATAGTAACCCCCTTGCCCCCTGCCAAAAACAAAAACAAACTGGTTGTGCCACTGTTCTCAACCAAATTAATTGCTTGTAATTAAAAAAAAATAAAATAATATTGCCACATAATCTCAATGCTCTGTAGTATGCTCCAATCTCAACCTTCCTTTAGCTGTATGGCTAGGATCATGCTAAGTCTCACAAATGTGTGGATCACAAAGCGCTCTTCTAAAATTTCACACTATGAATAGGTGTCTGAAAGGTGAAACCCTACTTTATGGTTAGCCACAGTAACCCAGCCACATGACCTTGAATTACCTAGATAAGAAAGTCCTTAGATTTGTCACCAATTTAACTGTGTTTGCACACTTATCCCGTAACCCTTCACCTGTCATACCCTAATAATTAAATCCCCAAACGATTATGCCTTTTTATCCACACTCAAATTTTAGAGGGCACAATCCAACAGGGCTCTTTGTTTGACGTATTTTGGGTAATTATGACTTATGAATCATTCTTATAGTAAAAGGTGAAAGTGATTGAATTTTGTTCAAGTTAATAGTTTAATACTGGGTAGTAACCTACTGGAAGTATATTGTTTGACCAAGTAAACATACCTCTTGACTACATGTAATGGTTTACTTGGAGAAATAAAAGTAAACATTCCTTTAAAAGGAAGGGGCACCCCAGGAGGAGTTTTGTTTGGGTTGTCTATGTGGTTGGAATACTTTTGTATAAAGACGGTAGACACAATATCAATTGACTTACTGTGAAGTTTTTATTGCAATACAAAAGTGTTTTAATAAGTATAAAATAGGTATATATGGAATACAAAATGAGTATAACAGTTTAGTTGTTGGTGAAAGTTGCAATTTCGTGATGAAGCCAATACAAAATTAGCTTATTATAGGGAAATATAATGAAATTAGGAAAGCCTTTATTTTTGTAGCCAAATACAAGGGAAAATTGTTTAAATGTGTAAACATATGAATTATCTAAACAATATGTGTTGTTTGTTAATCTTTTGTTGCACTTATAAGAATTGGAAATGGGTTTATATCAGCATTTTAGGGAGTGGGATTTGTTTATTGAGGCTATGTTTCAAAAACTGTTTGGCAGAAACAGCTGATGGGGTGGATTTTGAGAGTTGCCTTTTGTTGTGGTCAATGATAGGTTTAACATGACCTTTCACCTTGATAGTGACCTTTGACTTCAGAAAAAAATGAGTGTGCTTGTAAACCATAAATGGAGTTTGGTTTTAATTGAATAGCATATTTTCAAAAGAGGTCAATGTTACATTTTCAGCTTATTTTACAACGTGACTTCACAAGACATCTGACTGGTACGAGGCTTTTGACCTTATTAACAAATGAGGTATTCTATGTTGCACCTTTGATTAGGTGTCCATCAAAGTATGAGGATATTACAGGGAATGTGAACTTTTTTTGACACAAAAATAATAGACATGACCAACAGACAACAGTGGATGAAGTGATCTTGACATGTGTTTCTATTTTAGGACAGGCGACACACAGCTGTTTGACCCCATGCAAATTGTCTCTTTTATTTTTAGAACAAATTTAAGTAATGGCGACACAATTTTGACAACTGATATAAGTAGGTACATGCAAGAGCTATTATTAAGAAATCGTGAATGTTAAAAACGTAGTATCAATATCATATTCATCGGCCTTTTACGAGATCAAGTTTTATTGTATTTCCATACCATGGTTCCACGGCCTTGCCTATAACAATGGCAATATTGATTGATACTGTAGCAATCACACAGAGAAATTGGGCCTCAACATTTGAATTACTAGTATATTTTTTGTGTTATTTTCGTGGACTTGACCGTTTCGTATGTTCCAGTAATTTAATTTGATGGATTATGGAAGAAAATGCTGTCAACTTTTAAAACTGTGAAAATCGGAGCTGTCCATTTCCAATAGAATTATTTACGGCAGGTTTTTTAGCCCAACTTTGCATCTAAAATCTGTATCATTTGATTTGTTTGAAAAATGACAATTTTACATGTAATATCTCCGGAAAACGAAGGAGTTCTATGGAGATTTTTGCATCAGAAGGTCCGTTATGTTTTGTTTTGAATATGTATCGTAATTGGATCTGAACCTATAGAACCTAGCGAGAAAATTGAACGTTTTTGTCGGGTACTTTGGTGCTCGCAAACACAGAAAAGTGAACACGCAATCGCTAAGAAACAGGATATACGTACTTACCGGACCGCCGTAACAGCTTCCAAAGCCAAGCTAATAGGTGCGAATAAAAAAAAGTGACATTTTACTAGGTATGGGAGTAGAATACATTTATGGTTATTGGCAAAAAATAACATGAACTGCACATGAAAACATACCACCATCCATATTGTCTATCCCTAAAGAGAGAGAATGTACAACACATTAGCCAGGCTATGGGGTACTGCAATACAAACATTGCACATGACACTAAACACACAACCAAAAGCAACTCAAATTTTGGGAATTTTCTCTCTCCACTGAACCATGAAAATGAAAGAGTGTACTAGAATCACAAAATGCCCATTTTAAGATTTTAAAGAATTTTTGGCATAATTACATTATATACTGTATCCAGATGTTTATTTTCTCTCAATTGCATACATCTAAGTCACAACCGTACGCAAGCCATTCATGCCTCAGCATAGAAACAAGTTGAACAACAACAGCTAATTTTAAATCAACCAATCACAGGCGTGTGTAACGATCCAAACAGGCGCGTATGTGAGTGCATACACTGCAGCACATGCGGTAGCAACGGCAAAACCCCGCGAAAAGGAGAAAATAAACTCCTGGACAGATTATACCCTTCACATCCATTCTGTATCATGTGCTTTATTCTGTTAACAGTATAGAGCACATACTACAGAGTAGGTGAGAAGCTTATAATGTAATTATACCAAATCTTTAGCAATGCATTTTACTGTAGTTTGTACTATGGTGGAGTTCATTAGGGCTAATGGCTTATAATTATCTTGTATATGTGAACAGTTATAAACTAGCTACTGAACTAAACAACACAATTAAAATAAGATAAGCAAACAAACAATCAAATAAATACATGGTTGGAACATTTTGTGTAACCATGATTTAAAAATGATCATCCACTCCTGAACAATCATAAATCTAAGTACAGAAGAACAAATATGGAGGTGTAAAAGATGTTAAATATTGTAAGCCAAACAGGAAAGAAGTTACTTTAACCAAGAGTATTCATGAGCTACATGGCATGTGTGCTACTTGTCATACTAAAAAGTAGGAATAAATTTAGATGACATGATATTATGGGGATCCACCTTGACTTCCTGTTCACCCAACTGAATAGACTGGTTGGGGACACCCAAATAGCAAGTTGAGATAGAGCGAGTTGTTAGGCAAGTAGTGAGTTTTGAACTCTCTCGTGATAGTGAGTCACCATAGTCGTGATGACAGTAGTAATGATGATTGTGATGACAGGATTATGAACAGTGCTGCAACTCACTGCACTTGTAACTAACTCACTTGATTATGTCGTGATTGATCCCTTTCCATATAACAAATCAGATTCATTATGGTATACAAATTGCCCAAAATATAACTCAGCACTTGATACACAACTTCCTACTAACTGGAATTGATATAGACTGTATTGAAAGGATAACAAAAGAAATACCAGAAATGCCAATCTGAAACCTTCCCCTGTAGCATTATTTAAAGTAAAATATTTTCAGGGGATTTTTCCATGACATGGCAGGTTTGCCACAAGAGCAAATTATTTGTTATTTGAAAGGGTGAAAATCCTGTACTTCTTGTTGGACCAAATATGGTGCATTTTACTGGAAGAGCCTTGACACAAGCTATAAAATTTATCATAAATATATGAATTGTATATTCCTAAATAGTATTATAATATGCAGGTATAGAGTGGCAATAGTATTGTCAATGGGGCCCCGAATCATTTTAGTAGTTGAATCCGGAAGTGGGTAATATTTTATTTTCCATTCAGGGGCTACAAGTGGAGCATGAATTTTTAAAAGCCCAAGACAAGTTTGTGTCGTCCAATGAAATCGGAAAGACCTTATGGCAGCATGATTCGTGCATGTGTCTGTGTGTGTCAAACTTTTGGTATACACTTTTGGTTAAAATGTTGTCTTATCTTTTTTTAGTGCACTGATGGATTAAAGGTGCTTGTTCCGATCATTTTGGGACCCCCTGATTTAACCAGAAGTAGTATCAATTTTGATATCAGATGAAAGGCCGTATTTTTCTCATTGTCATCCTGAAATTTCAGCTTCCAAATCCATTTCTTTCCCAAGGTACTGACAAAAAACTGCTGTTTTAATGGTTAACCATTAAATATAGCACAGTAGTGAATAGGGCGTTGCACTATGCATTATCACATCTAACATAAAAACTGCAAGTTTGTTTCCCATGATAATTGTTGATCAGGGTATACAAGTGTCAGGCTCCCATATCAAAGTAAGGTGTTTTACCATGTAATATGCACAAACAAGATGCAATCCAAGCAATGCTATTAACATTAAATATACCTTCCTCCAGCTGGAGCATGTTGCAGTATAGGGTGCATGGTACATGTAGACTTGATGGTTAAGTACTGTTCATGCCCATGCCTCATGTTTTCACAGGTTCCCCTGACATGTTATCTTACTAAGGATTTTGAGCTGGCCCAATTAGCCATGTGAAGTACAATTTTATGCCCAGTGACAACTGCTGAACTGAGCCCACTGCTGACATGAGGTTCAGAGGGGCCCTGGAAAATGGTGAATTTCGGATGCTCTCTTTTGTGATGCATTCTGGCCATATTTGCAATTAAAATTTGCATCTTGCACAATGTTTTACAAAAGAAAACAAATGATGAATAACCTTTGGAAAAGAGAGCAAAAGTTGAAGTGGCTTTTTTTAAGTGCTTTGTTTCATCATTCATCTCAGTGAAACTCCTGATTACCAGATTTAATTCAATTTAAACCTTGTTAAGTGTAGCAATTCTATATCTTGGGCCAGCTAAAGGTACTCCCTTTGATCATGCAATATGGATCCTGCTTACTATGCTAGATGGGTTTTGAAACAGCTTATTAAATTTCATGAAATAGAACAAAATGAAATGGAACAGGCTCACTGCACCAATGTCTTTGCATGCACTTACATGCCTGGAAAAAGTGTGGGACTTGGGAACAATGTTTCTGGGAAGTTTTGCTATTTGGAGGGGAATTTTTGTCCTTTAGTTTTAAGAAATACGTAGGAATTGAAGGGAAATTTTTGCAGTCTTGGAGGGAAATTTTGATTATGTTACCGGGAATTTGGCATTTTTTTCCAGCCCTGGTACTTTTAATTTCATTGTGCATCATCTATTCTATACTACAGAAAGAATTCAAGTGCTGTGAAACAAACTCAGATAAGTAGCGGGATTTTTTTTTGGTTATTTTTAAGGTTTTTTATTTTCACTTTTTTGCAGGTAAATTTTGAAGCTTGAATTTTAAGACTCACAAAAATATTTTGGACCTGTAAGGTTTAATGTTGAGCTGTTTGAAATTGCAAATTGTACAAACTACAAACTGTAAAAATTGCTAAAAAATAATGCTGTTAAAATATTATAGTACTTTAGATTTTGAACTTTTGGAAGAGAATTATTCATTTCATATAGGAATTGAATGCATTTGCAACCCTTTTAAAATATTTGTCTAGCAATTACAAATAGGCATGTACCTAAATTAAAGGCTCAATTCTATTTATTTTTTCTCTCTGATTCATCTGCACCAGTTTCCTACCGCATTGTGTCAATTGTGTGACATCTGGCCTTAGTGGGATCATTGGGTAGTTATGTGAAAAAAAAGTGATTGCACTCAATTTGTCAATTTATTTTCAAAACTAAACTTTACTGGAGATGAATTAGATTTTAATGGTATTAAGTAGAGGGTTATTAGGTCCATCCTACATTGCACCAGTTTGGGGAAATTTCATCTCAATAAGGTTATGTGATCCTACAAAAATCCTATTCGTAACACAAAACCCTAACTTTTACACTCATTTTAGCCTACAGAGCGCTAGTCCTTACAAAATTTTAGCATGATCTTGAAATATCTTTATAAACTTCTTGAATACGTTTAGGTTTTTTTCTTAGTTAAAATTCTGCACTTTTATTTATTTTCACCCCATTTAGCATAAATTGATGCAGTTTTTCAAGTTTTTTTTTTATTAGTTCAAGGTTTTTCATCGATACTAACTGGTATCACTGAGTGTGTTAGCTTACTCTCCATTCCAGTAGCCTAGATTAATAAATTAGCTCTCAAGTTATTCTAATAATAATAATAATAATGAAAATTTATAAAGCGCACATATCCGCCAAAAAAAGGCGCTCAAGGAGCAATGACAATATAACTTAACAATTTAACATCCAAAACCATATTAAGAAATATATACATCATAAAAAATTACACAATCATATGAAAAAAATGATGAAATGCTGCATTAATAGACACACATAATATAATAAATCATGAACAACCTTACAATCAGAAAATATAACATTACAATTTTTTAAAAGCATCGTTAAAAAGATATGTTTTAAGATTTTTCTTAAATTGCATCAGGGTATTGGACGATTTGATGTGAAGTGGAAGCTTATTCCAGATACGTGGTGCTGCACATGAGAATGATCTATCCCCCCAAGAATGATAAGATTTTGGAACAACCAGATTCATTTTATTAGAAGAGCGCAAAGTTCGTGAAGGATTGTATGGCTGTAATAAATCATCAATATATGCCGGTGCAACAAAAAGCATCAATTTATATATAATCCTGTAGTTCACAGGTAACCAGTGCAATTCACGTAAAATAGGAGTAATGTGAGTGAATTTTCTATAGAGGGTAATAAAACGAGCAGCTGAGTTTTGTACACGCTGAAGACGATTATTTGAGTTTGAGGGAGGCCAAATAAAAGTGAATTGCCTGCATCTAAGCGTGAGGTCAGGGGGTCACAACAGGTGAATTCTTGTTTTGCAAATTCTCCCTTAATTGTCCCTAAGGCATTTAAAAAAGTGTTAATTAGCCTACAATTTTGTGTGAGCTCTTTGCCATAAGGTGTTGTCTTTCTTTTAAGATCAAAATCAGTAATATATTTCTGGATATCCTAGACCACTGCTTTAACTTGGACATGACCATACAAAACAAATTGGCATTCCCAATGTCTCTCTGGATATCATTATGATCAGCTATTACCGGCTGTCAAATATTGTTCTAAAGTAATCTTCAATCTCTCCTCACTTCTTCATATTATTCAGAGATGCGGTAGCATACTTACTAAGATATGACGCTTCGCCAACGGTACCAGACGCAAGAGGGAGCACACCAGTACACCTGGCGGCATGGACAGGCAACTTGGAAATCATGCGTACGCTCCTGGCTTCTGGAATTACTCTCGAACAACTGAATGAACAAGTAAGGAGGCTGACATTTACTCTTGAAAAATGTTCCATTAGCTGCATTCATCTACTGAGTTAAATATTTGAGGAAATTTACTAAAAAACACAAAGCAACACAAACTTTGAGTTACTGAATTACTGAAGAGCGCTTGCCTTTCATTGAGTGTGAGTAAGGCAGGCCAGTAGATATAATTAGAGTGAGTTAATCAAGAATGCAGAATGGCACAAGGTTCCAGTAGGGGGTGGTTTATTGAAAAGCAGAAAATTGAACACATCACATCAATAAATAATAATTCACAAAACTTCTCAAAAATAATTTAAAAAGCTTTTGCATCCAAAAACCCACATGATATTCACTACTT
>JAMKCH010015001.1:0-23208 GCA_023653785.1 Ophioderma brevispina | reverse complement strand
GGCTACTAAGACTAATGAATAAAAATGATTTTTCATTGTCAGAGATGACAACTGTCAAGCAAGGAAGGCTGTAGTATACCCTTAACACCCAATGAATCTAGGCATGGAATACATCTAACTACCCCTGGGTTAGGGTGTTTGCAGAGGATGATTTAAGATCGTCCCCAAATGCCTTGCGATCATTGCTCATGAATAATTAATTTTTCCAGTATGCGTCATTGATATATCGATATTCATATTTTTCCGATAAGTGACCTTGCGCCCTTTGACCCAGCCTACTCAACTGGCTCTGGGGAAATGGCGACGGAAGAAGATTTGCAGGTGGTCCATATGAAATTCGTATCTGGCTGTTTTCTGGAAAAGAACTAGTCTACGTTCACTGCTTGGGCCAACAACTAAAAGTCCGTTTCATAATTCCCGGTTCTCGGAGCTGTCGTCAGACCATGCCAATTCTTATTCTATGGAAAGGAAGGACGATACGGGGCACTGATCATCGCAAATGACACAGTGAATTCATGGGACAGTGACAAGATCAATGTACCAATGTTTATACCCTCTAGTGTTTGCAGACGTGTACTAGAAAATATCCAGGCTAAGTTAGGAATTTTTATAAATACTACACATAACTTCAACTCAAGCCATCAATTAATCAATTACTGCTGAATGAAGAAGTATTAATGCAACAACTACACCTCTTTGTCACTCGTAAAACTTTACACATTACATTATGCACACACACAAGTGAATGGTCTACAAACCTCTAGCCTGGAGGGTCACAACTGGGTAGATATTTCACTCATTTAACAAATTGGCCCGCAAATCTTCCAAGTAATGGTGGAGTGAAGTACCAGAGACGAATAAGGCTATAGGATACCCGTGGAACAGGCAAAGCAGTGTAATGCTACTCTAAGTCAACAAGACAGATTTGAAGGTTGGCCTGCTAAATATTAGGCAATAATGTTCTAAAAACTGACTACTGTTTCAGCTGATTTCATCAGTTGTGGACGCTGTGATTCACTTCTGAAATGCAAATTACACCAGGGAAAATGATACTTAAAGGAAACGTGAAGGCGTGGAACATATGTTTTAGTCTCACCTAGCTCAATAAGTGGCATAACAGATATAGTGAAGAGTCTCACCCAGCTCAATAAGTGGCATAACAGATATAGTGAAGGAGTCTCACCTAGCTCAATAAGTGGCATAACAGATATAGTGAAGAGTCTCACCTAGCTCAATAAGTGGCATAACAGATATAGTGAAGATCTCACCTAGCTCAATAAGTGGCGTACAGATATAGTGAAGAGTCTCACCTAGCTCAATAAGTGGCGTACAGATATAGTGAAGAGTCTCACCTAGCTCAATAAGTGGCGTAACAATATAGTGAAGAGTCTCACCTAGCTCATAAGTGGCGTAACAGATATAGTGAAGGAGTCTCACCTAGCTCAATAAGTGGCATAACAGATATAGTGAAGAGTCTCACCTAGCTCAATAAGTGGCATAACAGATATAGTGAAGAGTCTCACCCAGCTCAATAAGTGGCGTAACAGATATAGTTGAAGAGTCTCACCTAGCTCAATAACTGGAGTAACGGATATAGTGAAGAGTCTCACCTAGCTCAATAACTGGAGTAACGGATATAGTGAAGAGTCTCACCTAGCTCAATAAGTGGTGTAACGGATATAGTGAAGAGTCTCACCTAGCTCAATAAGTGGCGTACAGATATAGTGAAGAGTCTCACCTAGCTCAATAAGTGGCATAACAGATATAGTGAAGAGTCTCACCTAGCTCAATAAGTGGCGTAACAGATATAGTGAAGAGTCTCACCTAGCTCAATAAGTGGCGTAACAGATATAGTGAAGAGTCTCACCTAGCTCAATAAGTGGCGTACAGATATAGTGAAGAGTCTCACCTAGCTCAATAAGTGGCGTAACAGATATAGTGAAGAGTCTCACCTAGCTCAATAAGTGGCGTAACTGATATAGTGAAGAGTCTCACTAGCTCAATAAGTGGCATAACCAGATATAGTGAAGAGTCTCACCTAGCTTAATAAGTGGCGTAACGGATATAGTGAAGAGTCTCACCTAGCTCAATAAGTGGCATAACAGATATAGTGAAGAGTCTCACCTAGATCAATAAGTGGCGTAACCTAGCTCGGGCTTGCAAAGTACACAGTTATTATGTATACAGTGAGTCTCTACTGTACAGTACTTACCCGAATTGCTAACCTGTAGTTACCTACTAGGTGGACATTGTGTAGACTAGGCAATCTAAAGCTTGCATGTGACAAATCATTCCAGTCTTCCAAAAGAAACTACAGCACATGACACCCATCATACAGATCCTGCACCCTCATTATTGGTGACTCACTATTAAGACACTTATATTATACTCCCTTTGTTAACGTGTGCATCAAAAGTATCAGCGGTGCAAAATGATGGACGTGTTTACATAACTCAATTTGCACACCATCTATCCACTTACAGTAACGTCTGGATCCATGCTGGTATTAATGATCTAGAGAGTAAAATCCTGTTACAAGATACTTGTTCCTCCCTTAAAGCTGCAATCACCCTAAATTATAGTTGTGATTATGGTTTGCCCACGAACCGACAAAAAATTAATGTGAACATCAGTCTGTATACACAGAACTGATGATCTATCAACCCACTTAGGCTGCAATTTTATCTATGCAGATCTGAATATGATCTACAGATATGGATCCATTGATAAATCTATGTTCTCTGATGGACTTCACCTGAGCACAGGTGGGAAAGACCCTCTTGTTAAGACATTCTGCGATGCAGTCTCTGACCTCTCCGTGTCTGATGAATTGAATGTTCCTCAAGGTAGGCGGTATGATCATCAACGCTATGTAAAATCGCGACAGAGTAACAGACACCATAATACTGTTAGGACTTATTTGCGCCCTACTCAGCGAAAACATTTGCCCGACCATGGTAGCCATTTTTAAATGGCTAAATTGTAAGGCCAAAGAAATCAAAATAAAGCGAACTATGGTAACTATTCAGGGGGATGCAGACTTCACAATCATAACAAAAACCTGCCATTACAAAGAAGACTCGCGTCATAACATGTGATCCCTCGTGCACAACGAAAGTTATTTTAAATCTAAGTTAAAATGTAAGGTCGGCCATGAAACAAAGTGCCAATAACATATGGCATTAATGGTACCGTGATAGTTCAAATCAGTAATGGTAATTTTGATACTGGGCATGATGTTTCAGAGGTCTTCTTGAAAAAAGTCTGAGAATAACAATATCTTCATGATATACCCCGTAATACTGCTCAAAATTGTAGTCCCAGTTCCTAACAGTGAAAAACTGTCACAAGTTGAAGCAAATTGCACTTTTTTGAAAGAGCGCCCCCAATTTTTCAAAATTTTGGAGATTTTTCACGGTTTGCATTGGGAAAATGGCTAGGTAAACTATACCTGTGAATGGTTAGCAGAAGAAAGTCTTGTGTGACGAAAACGAAGGAATTTTGAACTAGGAAAAATTTATCGGGGTCCCGATAAGAATTCACGGGTGTGGGGATATGGCATTCAAATGTGACATAGATAACATCTTAAATATAAAATATACAAGCCGGAAGAATAGCACCATGTACGTGTCTACGGCTCACCATTAGGGTTTTAATAGTGCCGCAAGTCAAAGTAGAGGTTATTTTCTAGGGTGCGAACGATTTCATCATGGATGGGGAATTAAAATCATAAACGTAGCATTTCCACTCTGCCGTTAAGTCCAATCTGGGACCCAATTCTAAATACAAATCGATTTTTTGTGATAAATACGCATTTTTTAGCATTACTCGTTCGCAGGTAAAGTTTCTAGGACAATACCAACGTAACTGTGCAACAATATCCAAATTTTGAAAAATTGGGGGGCGCTCTTCAAAAAATGTGATAATATGCTGTAAGTAGAAGGTTCAAATTTGTAATTGAATATATCCAACTTCTCCTTCCAGCCTTGAAGAGTTTTAAGCTGGCTTAAAGAGCTATTCATTTCATTATTATCATATCTGAAACATGGAATTGATTAATAAATGGTTTCTGATAATGAAATTTACATGCCTGTTATGTGTTGAACGTACAGACAGAAATGGTGGCGGTTTGTGACTATTTAATCAGTAATGATATCAAACAAAGTCAAGCAGATAAGTGATGTTGAAAATATAATTTTGAGTCCCAAGATGGATTGAGTTCAGAGGTTTCACAAAATCTTTTGTTATAAAAAATGAAAACCTAACCAAACAGTAACACCCACACACACAAACACATGGACATGCTCGTATTGCAAAATCCCACTATGCTTTTCAGCAGAGGATAAATATTGCAGCTGCTAAAACATAGTGACTACGGCATCAAGCCCCAGAAGAAGATAGGAGTTAGGGTTTGTTGGTTGTAGTAATTTCTAACATTTGGACCAATATCACTATGCAATCTCCTTAGATTACTAAGAGTGAATTATCAGTCTAATTTTGTAATTCCTTTACCAATCCAAGCATTCCATAACATTCTTAATTTTCCATAGATCAAAAACTGAATGCACACCCCATGCGTCGGGTCACTCGAGCAACTTACAGTACTTGGAATTCTTGAAGTGGTGCTGCAGTTTCAGGAGTTGAAAGCTGAAGTTAAGTCTGTTCAGAGGTAACCTGCAAAGATTATCAGTACTGCCTTGTTCTTTTTGTTCATTAGTAGTCGGTGGCATTCTCTTCAAATGTCACTCTCTTTACTATGGATACTGACTGTATTTGAATTGGTACAACTTGGCTGTTCAATGGTCTCTTGAAGGCTGGTATGTTCATCATGCTGGTGGTGTATCTTATCTTCTTTTGAGTTGTCTGGATCTGTATGTTTGTTTGGTAAAGAGTTCTCCAGAACATTCAATCGCCTGCTGGCAATGATGTCCAAAAATTGGAAGAATTCTGAGTAGTCGATTCCAGTGCTTGCTTTCATAATTAACTACCAAAAGAGAAAGAAATAAAAGTGGTTTGCATTTCTTGTTAAATACAGTGCGAGTCAATAAAAATCCTACATTCAGGAAATATTTTTTCTTCAAAGGTTAAACGTTATTTTTGCTTGAATGTTTGCTTTGGTCGTTTACAGGGATAAACAGGCTATCAGAAGATTTTTATTTGGTGTCTTTTGGACTTTGGGTTCTGAAACTATGCCAATTTTGCGGAGAGACCTAAAAATTCAGTTTGGCCGATTTTAGCCATACTTTGCGGAGAGACTGACACCGACGTATACCATAACACATCTAGCAAAGATAATTCACATATGCAATTTCAGTTGGTATCGATTTCTTCTGACAAAAATATCAGTTTGAATAAAATGGTCTATTGTGTAACATAATTATAAGTAAAATATCTTCAACAAATGAAATTACTAATGTTCAATCATAAAGAGCCGGTTATTGAAAATCATTCCATATCAATGTCTCAGTTCATGAACATAATGAAAATGCTCAGAGATTTTTGTTGATTACATCTCTAAGGTAATTATTTGAACAAATACATTATACTCAGCGTAGATAAAATGTGAGAAAATAAAGTGAAGAGTTTTCCAATGAATTTTGGAATTAAAAACTAAAAATTCAATATCGCGCTGTTTCAAGAGGAATACAAAACCTTTATGGTTTCACTTTGGCTCTCAAGTTTCGTTGTGGTTAAAATCATAAAATTCTTGCTGATCCAAAGAAAACTGTGGCTTACACCCATTCTTCTTGACTTGCATATTTGGAAATTAAACATTTTTCACTGAGCAATGTTTCTTTGTAATCTCGGGATATTATTTTTATAATCTTTCAATTAGTCTCCCGCCTTCTATTGTTTCAAGAATGAGTGGGTTCAAGGTGTTACTTCAAATACTGCTGAATAACAAATGTTTACTCAATGTAAACGATACACTTGGTTTGGCTCAAAATCGGCCAACGGGGATTTTAAGTCGCTCAGCCCAAAATAGGCATAACTTCTTCCTCCCAAAGTCCAAATGACACCAAAAATAAACGTTTTCTGAAAGCCTGTTTATCCCTCTTATAACCAAAGCAAACATTGGATCAAAATAATTTCTTAACTATTTAAATTATTTTTATTCTGAATGTAGGTTTTTTTTTTTTTACTCACATGTATGTTATATCAGTTACGCATACAACATTTCTCATTCTTTTCCTTACTATCCTTTTTAAACAGTAACTAAAGGGGTAAAACTTTCCCTTTTATTATTATTATTATTATTAATTCGTTATGCGTACCCACCTTTTTGTTTGGTCTTGGGAAAAAGCATTCACATAATAACAGCAAAATACAAACCAATTGAAGAAGGGTCACAATACAATTTGAAATTGTGTGGCACTATAAACTTAACTAAGGGGAAGCGATGGGGTTGTGAAGCAAGTAAATTAAGAGTTTAAAATGCACTACTCCAAACTCACAAAGCATCAGCACATTTTACAAAGCCAACATTTACAATAGACCGTTTTCAAAACAAAAGTTTTTTACCGAAAAATGAATGAACCAATACCATCCTGACGGGCATAGCACTTTGCGCGTATTGGACTTTGCGTAATGTGCATCACTGTCAAGCGCTGTGAATGTGCGCTATCATATAAGGACGCTCGCGTACAATGTATTTTGATCCGAAGTTTGCTGATGGTCATTTGAAAAAGGGTTTTTGTTGTGCCATAAAAAGCACAAGCATTCCACCCACAGAAAGAGAAATTATGTCACTAGATTGGAAAGAAGCCCACCACAGGGCCAGAAAACCACGATGCGCCTTGGTAGCTGAGCTAATAGGCATCTAAAATAACCAAAATTGATGTGTTCTACACTTTTTAAATGTCACAGGAAATGAGATGATAAACCTACGTACTCCAAATCTTTGTGGAACACTCCATTTAATTAAAAGGGCAGAAAAAAGAATACACACCAGTGACATCATTGTGAAACTTATTGATTTCAGTCAGTTGTCATGAATAGATTCACACCTGTCACCTGGAATTTTCTATTACTCTCTGAAAAATCAATGGTACCACAAATGATGTCATCATCAACCCAAATATTGAATGCTTTCTGGTCCCTCCTTGTAGACTTGACACAAACCACATCAATTCTATTTGCATTTCCTGGGACCTTTAAATCCACCTGACAATGGTTCTATCCTAAATATAGTTCAATAACACAACACACCCTAAATCAAGCTTGGACACATACCCCAGAAATGGCATATCTGTGCGGTTACATTACACATCAGACAATGGTCAAATCAAACCCTTAACACCAGCAACACAAACAAGTTTAAGCTCCTATCTCTAGAAATATTGATAACCGGCATTTTTTTTGAAACTACCTGACACTGCTCTTGCAAGCATTCATTATCCCTACAATCACTGATTGCTCTGTACAGCACTCAATTCCTGCTGCAGGAAAAAAAAAAAACAAAATCACATGATTATCCACATTGCAACCATTCAACAGGCGTGATTAATGGATGGTATCTTCCTACAAACAAAATAAGATTCAATTTACTTAAAACGTACTTCTTAACACTTTTTTACCGCCTGTTAAGTCAGGCAGAGTGTCAGATATTCCTATGTGTGTCGGCTTTTTGCATCTAGGGTGAACATTATACTATCATCCCATGGGTTGAATGTTGGCATAACACTTACACCTTTAGGAACTTGCCAGCTTACATGATTTAGCAGAGGGACAAGCAAATCTGGGAAGTCAACCAATCAATAAATCCATATTAGTGGGAGTGGCTTTCAAAGAATGTAGTCATGTAGTCATACACAATAGTGGATTGTGTGGTATTATCTGCCAGCCCAGATCCCCAAACCGGGATATTGAAAATTATACTTTGACTCCGCTCTTGGTCAGATGTGATCATTTGGGCCATCATAAAACAAAAATGAATTGTTTTAAGATAAGCCAGAGTTTGTTTTTGTGTTTGTTTTGTTTTATGTCTTTAAATTCATTAAGACAATATCCATGTGATTTGGCTAAATTCAGGAAATCAAAAAAAAAAGAATAAACTCAGATATTTGCAGTCTGCAACAAGATTAGGTATTTTAAATGTCATACACGTGCTAAGACTGAAAGCAAAATTAATAAGGACAAATTTGATTATTATTTTAGTTTCAATGTGTCCTACGGACACTTACAGCAACACTTATTGAATACAGATTCATTTCTTTGAGCACTGCTGTTTTTTCTTCCTTTTCTATCAATTTTTCAGTTACAAAAATAACTTATTTACAGAACTTTTCTTCAAGGTGCAACGAGAGATTTTGAGGCACCCAAATATTGTGTCATAATAGTAATTTCATAAAGATTAGACACTCAAAAGATTTCTTGCCTTGTATTTCACTAAAGAAATGTCTTAAAAGAGAGAAAAAATGCAATTTTGAATTGCTTATATTTCAATGTAAAACACAGGCTGAATTTCGTATTTGCTCCTATACAAAATTAGAAATTTCAAAATTCTTGTACCAAAGAAACATTTCTCAGCTTAATCCTTTCAGATGGGGATATTTTGGATGGGAAGGTTTACATCAGGGCTAAAATTAGTACTTTTGATTTTTTTAGAGACACCTGATATATGAAATCTCTCGTTGCACCTTTCACTTTTAAGCTATTCCTGCAAATTTCAAATATCTTGACTCTTTCACATGAATCACTGATAGTGTCTTTAAAATTAAGTTATTTTGAAGATTTTTTTCTTACTTAACTACACCAATTATGTAAAGATTGAAACCATACCCGACTTACCAGATTAAAGACTTGATGGTGCCATCCACTAGGAACAAAGACGACCTCTCCTGCCTCCTGCACAACTTCAAGAGGTTGACATGCCTCGTCATAGTGAGGGTACTTCTTCCCATCATGCAGCTCAGAGGATGTGACATCATACACCAGGTTACCTAGATAATCTCTGAGGTGTTTTTCTTGACCTGGAGGAAAGAGGAGCCACTTTTTGCGGCCGCAGACGTTTGCTGACCAGCTGAATGAACGGAAGACATCAGCATGGAATGGAGTCCTGCATCAGATTAACACAATATTTACTTTACTACAGTTGTTGTACCTACTTTACAATACACCACTGTAATATTAGAATTTTTATTTGCAGCAATAGCCATCAATTTTTTTACTCCAAGTACTAAAATTTCTTGGTTAGATCCAATATTGACACTAGTAAGATGCAGCACCATTGTCATGTGCTCTACACATATATAATGAAGGAGTAGGAAGAGTTAAAGATCAAATCGGTTATCTACCCGAAGGAATCATAATATTTGAAAATTGCAGTAATAGCTTATAAGTGAAGGATTAGTCTGTGGAATTTTTTGCAAGTTATTTTGTTCAACTGAAAAATTGACAGAAAAGCAAGAAAACAGTAGTTTTCTAACATACAAATCTCCATACAATTATGTGTTATAGTAAGTATCCATACGAAGAGTAATGACAAAAATATAAGATTTTGTCTTTATTATGTTGCTTTTGGTCTTATCACTTGCAGGGTATGTTAGGATACCTATACTTGTTACAGACATGCTCAAATCTGATTTTGATGATTTTTTTATTTTCTGAATTATCAAATCACTGATAGTGCCTTTAATGGAATGCACCCTATTTTACTGCAATCTGAACATTTTACATATAAAGATGTCACAAATGCAGTAGACATTTTCCTCATAATTGATAGTACATTTAAATGATTTGAAGATAATTCAATACACTGCATACCATGATCCTTTAGGGCCCATGTATACAAATCTGTAGTCATCATCAGTCCTGTCCAACCTTGCATCCCAGAACTCATTCAGCCAATCAGAGGTGAAGAAAACAGGAGTCCTGTAAGCCTGGTAATCTGGGAACACACTATATGTAAGAAAGGAACTTTAATCAATAAACATTTATCAATAAACCACAAATCATGTTTTCATCACATTCCAAGCAGTTTTAAACCACCATCCTAATCACCAAATGGCATCCAAGGCAGCACAACCAGATCCTTTGGAGTACCCCCACACTAAGAAAAACTACAGTACACAAAAAAATACATTGGCCCTCGGACCGCTTGTGTCAACTGCCGTCACGGTTTGTGAATGAAAGGCCTCACATGACCTTTGACCTTGATATGTGACCTTTGCCCTAAAAAACAAATGAGGGTTTGCATGTTAACTCCATAAACCAAGTTTGGTTCCAATTGAACTTCAACTTTTCAAATGAGGTCAGTTTTACATTTTCAGCCTATTTTACAACTTGACCTCACATGACTTTTGACCTTGGTATGTGACCTTTGACCTCATCAACAAATGGGGGATGCCATGTTGTACCTGTGACCCAAGTTTGGTTTAAATCCATTTAAGTATGTGGATATTACAGGCAAATGTTAACCCTTTTTCAAGACAACAGACATCAACAACTACAGTGGACAAAGTGATCCCTATGTGTCTTCCTGCCTTAAGGCAGGCGACACAAAAAGTAAACCATATACTTTATAAAAGATAACTTACATGTAATGGAGTACTTACTATAGCAATACCTAACCCAAATCTGCAGCTCAGATACTTCAAAGTATAGACCCTTTTGCTAAATTGACTAGATTTCCATACTTGTAACAAAGAGGTTATTGGTTCTAATCTGCACCCTGTATTTATGTATATAATGTAAAACCAAGGTTTTAAATTCAGTTTTGTCCCTGCAAACTGTGGTGGCCGGATTCACCTCACATTTACAGCAATACTGCTGTGAGCTGTGTGAGGATTTATTGGAGCAAACGATCATGACTGGATACCCTTCCTGCCGTCAATGTGCTGGATGGCCGCCATTAGCTCTCCAGAGCCAATGCCCTTGTAGGTAGATCTTCTTTTTAGTTCTACCAGGATAACCAGAGTTACCCTCCTCATCAGATTTCCCTCCAAATATTTGTGCCCCGGGGCTTTTCAGAAAGTGGACACATTGTCATTACAAACTAAGTATAGTGAATTCAAGTTCATCCAAGTTACTGCAATGTTGAAAGAACATGCACACTGAAATCATTTTTGAAGAAAAGAACATTACTAACAATGATCACATAATTAAAGGCTGACTCAGAGATTTTGAAATATTTGTAGTAATTAAAATAGTCATCTAGAACTAAAGATAGTTAAATATAATGCTTAAACCCAAAGTTTGAGATGAATTGGATTTTACGTTTTCATGCAGTAAACATTTGTGCACAGTATAACAGTGCCATAGGATACCGTGTATATAACAAAATTTCCGGATCCGGAATTTTATAACAAAGTTGTGATTTTCTATATGAAGGAGTTCGATTTGAGCTTAGTTATTTCACACAATGATTAGTATATGGACAAGCATTATGTACATGCAAAAAACGCGATTTGTTTGAAAATTGAGTGCGCCCTCATCGGGAAATCTCTGAGTCAGCCTTTAATGTCAAGTTTAACAGCTTGTTTTACCATAACTTACTGAACAAAATGCCAGTCTTTCAGATACAGGCAACCATCTTCTGATGTGTGGCCACTGCTGATGAATTTCTTCCAGTATTGCACATATTCTGAGAATTTTGTATCAGTTTTGGGTTGGGCATAGTATTGCATTTGATTACAGTTTGCCACTGGTACAGTAACACTACCTGTGGAATAAGAAGAGCAGACAACTTGCACTATAAGTTACAATATGCTCATCCACTAAGGACATAGTTCAGTGAACTGTACTTGAACATACATTGACATGAACTGACCTTGTGTGATCTGGGTATCATTTATCATACCCAAAAAACCAGGGGGTATATTTTCTAAATACATTGGTGAATGAAAGCTACTGAACTGTGTTAAGGGAATTGAGATTTACTAGCTCATAGTGTTGACTCCACATGTTGATTTATAGAATAAAGGTATGATTTGGGGATCCAGTACTCTCTTTATGATGAAATGAAACCAAGGCGATACCATTATTTCAAGTGGAAGAACGAGGCTGAGGCCTTGTTCTTCCTTGCAAAAAAGGTGTCACCGGGACACCACACCTATTACAGGTCCTCTTTTCAAAAATGTAACACTTAATATAAATCAAGCTTTAATTTAAAGGTGCTTGTTCCTATTTATGTCTACTGTGTTTTCTACGAGAGCCTGGCACTTGCACATATGCCCCACCAAGTACCATGGGAAACAAACTTGCGGTTTTGATGGTAGAAGCAACAATGTATACTGCAAAGCCCTATTCAATACTGTGCTAATATTGCTGGTTAACCATTAGTTCGGCGGGTTTTTCTTTATATCTTGGGAATGAAATGGATTTGAGGGCTCAAATTTATGGACGACAATGAGAAAAATACGTTCTTTCATCTGATATCAAAATTGATACTACTTCAGGGTAAATCAGTGGGGGTGCCAAAGACAATCAGAACATGCAACTTTAAGTCATGCACACAATAAATATCTGGCATAACATTCATAGAGAAATGTGTCACGATGTAACAAATGTCACACCTGGGGACAACATGTTACATTGTGGTAGCAGCTGAATACCTTATACTATAAACATTTGATGCAAACTTTTAAGTTTTGGAGAACTTATTTTGATCCAAATGTTCAGTTATGTAAGTCGGATTAAGCTACCATTTAATTGTATTTAAAATTAAGTACCAAAGAGGTTTAACAATGTAACAGGGGCCACGGAGGTCCAATTTCATGAAATGACCCACTTACCAAATTTTGTTGCCAAGAAATCCAGATTGGGTTGCCCAGTGTCTGTGACCCACTCTTGCACACTTTTCCAGTCTTCCGTCACATGAGGGCCAAACACACATGGCCTGTTTGGAAGCAGATAATTCAAAAAGAATTCCACGTAATCTATCTTGTGTGTTATGTGATCTATGTCGCACACTGGTTGGTGGTCAATGTCAGCAGACAGGGCTTTGGTTATTGTTTCTTGATCGAGGCTTGAGCCAGGTTCAATATGATGCTTCAGGTGAATAGCCATCCTAAAATGTACAACAAAAAGAGATCTATAAAACAGTGAACTATTGTGTGAGTCAAGTAACAATAGGCTCAGTAAGGTATGCCAAGTACAACTGTTTGGCAAAATGGTTATCAAGATAAGGCCAAAATAAGAAACAAGTTTGTTTCCAGTAGGCCACAGGAATTTGGAATTTAAAGC
Organism: Ophioderma brevispina; assembly: GCA_023653785.1. Classification (NCBI taxonomy): domain Eukaryota; kingdom Metazoa; phylum Echinodermata; class Ophiuroidea; order Amphilepidida; family Ophiodermatidae; genus Ophioderma; species Ophioderma brevispina. Next base: position 10,023 of record JAMKCH010015001.1, on the reverse strand, counting down.
CATTGTAATCACATTTTGTTTTCTTTTATTTGATGAACTGAAAAAAAATGCCTTGGAGATAGAAAATTGCATTTAAAAATATATTTGAGTTTCATGTAAAAAATGGGATTTGGAATGTCTGAAACAATTACAAAAATTACAATTAGCAAGCAGCAGCAAAAGCAAAGTTTTTAAATCCAGTTTTGTCCCCGCTAAAGTGGGTGGCCAAATTCATCTTACATTCCCAGCAATACTGCTGTGTGAGGATTTATTGATTATTGGAGTAAAATATAATTGACCGGATGCCCGTCATGACGTCAATGTGCTGGATGGCCGCCATTAGCTCTTCATAGCCAACACCCTCGTAGGAAGATCTTCTTTTTAGTTCTCCCAGGGTAACCAGCTACTCTCCTTATCAGATTCCCTTAGAAACCTGATGGGGGTGACCGTTTAGCCACCATTAACTTGGCCCTGGGACAGGTACATACTGGTTGCCAGGATACCAGTAGCAGGCCCTCAAAGGAAACCTGACCTGACTAAATAAATACATATATAAACAAATATTAAAGTCATTATCATAGAGGTCACTTTTTCTAGAGATCTCACAGTTATCTATGATGTGGCTAATGGTTTGTGGCTCTCCACAACCGCAGTTTGGAGAAAGTCCCACACCGATCTTGTGTGGAGCAGCTGGTAATTTGACAAAGAAAGACTATATTGTAAAAAAATTGACTTCCTTGAGGACAACCCGAAGGCTTTCCAGACCTTTATTAAAAAGAGCAGATGTGAGGAATTGGGAGTCTCCGATTTGAGAATTGATAAATATTATCAGCAGTAATTCAGGGAAGGCAGAAGCCCCAGCAACCAGTTTTCTAGTGCTTTCACAATTGAGGACACATTCATATACCCAACCTTGGCGAGAACAACACCTCTGATATTCCAAAATTGACCATCAGAAGGAATCATGACAGAACAGATCAACAATCTTAAACCGAGCAAAGCTCCTGGCCCAGATGGCATATGTCCGTAGAAGCTGAAGATGTGTGCTTGGGAAATAACACCAGTCTTGAGGGATATTATCCAGTCATCTGTTGACGAGGGATATTTACCAAGAGAATGGAGAGAAGCCAACATTTGTGACATCTTCAAGAAGGGGGCTACTTAAAGGGGGGCACTTCTCCAGTGGATGGGGCATTCCTCACAGCAATAACTCAAGTCGTCTGTATGATAGATCTCCATATGCCTCCACACAGTCCCTCGTCGGGTATCCCAAGGTTCTTGGCCATTGATTGTTTTTGTTATTCACAATGATGTTCTAGACAACTGAACTAGTTTCGTGCTCGACTTTTTGCTGATGATGCATCGAATCTACGAAAGTACGTGGAGTCAACCAGGAAGCCATATTGTCCCTGCTGAGCATGACTCCTCCATAATGTACAATTACCATAATGCCATGTAATGCAACAGAGGAACCCCCCCGCCCCCCCCCCCCCCCCCGCCCCCCCCCGTCATGCCAAATAGCGTGCAACATCAGATAAGACAAACTTTTATGTCTCAATTTTAAATAATTTTCACTCTTCTCCAACTAATATATTACCTGATTTTCTCGGTTGGAAGTATTCCTTTAGAGTGTTAGCAAGCAAGCTATAGTCATCAAATATCTTCAAAAAAACTTTCAGGATAGAAAATAAATTTAGTCAAATTTGAAGACATTTAAAGATTCGAACCGTTGCACAAAGGTCCCATTCTTCGTATTGCCAGATGACGTACCGAGAAGCTGCGTATGCATAGGTTCCACATGACGTGTTTCATGTTCACAGTTGTAATATTGATAAACACAGCGCTTTGGGTGATTTTAGCAAATACCGAATTGAATGCTTATGATTAAGAATCTTCATATATGACATTTCGTTGGTAGTTCTCATTTGACAGTTGTTTCGTATAACTGCATTATCCTATCGCGTGATCTACATACTATTATAGAAAACGTCTGTTTGAATAAAAAACAAATCTCTGTGCTATGCATGATCCCGGAGTAACAATAAACTAATGGTCCATATACACCTGCCCCAACTGCCCTATGAGTCATGAGTTGTGATCCACCCAGTACACATCAGGTTAACATGGCTACCGGTATTTGGCATACCAGAATAAGAATTAAGGGGGAATCTAGTTCAAAATGAGGTGTCTAGAACCATATGCTCTAGCACATTGTAGTTCATGATTAATACAGGAAAGTCAGATAAAGAAAAATATTCGAATAAGTAACTTTTCAAAATGAATTAATTTACAGAGTTGAAGGTCATTCCATGCCATTACATGAGGTCAAAGGTCAACCAACTTTAATTTGGGCTTCAGTGAAATTCAAAAGTTGCTCTCATTTTTCACTCTAACTTTCAATACTCAGATAAATAATTAAGACTTCAATCAGTGTAGTCGGTCAAGTAGGGCCAACCTAATGAAGAGATTTTTTGTAATTGATTGTTGGGTTGACATAGCAACTGAGATCCATGTTTTTGAATTTTCATTGCTGGTGAGACCTTTGACCCCCCCCCCCCATAAAAACAAGGCCAAAATGGTGTTAAGCTCTAAGAAAAGGGTGTTGGAGCTTGAGTGAGTTAGTGGTTTGACATTTTTTTGCTTGTTAAAGCAATAACAGCACATTTTTTTTATTTTTTTTACCCCAATTTTCAAACTTTTTGCACAGTTTATGTTGGTAAATCTAGGAAACTACACCTGCGAATTAGAATGCTAAAAAAAAAATGCGTATTATTATAAAAGAAGCGATTTTTTTTTAATTGAAAAATTGGGGATCCTATTCGATTGTAATTTCAAGCTCTGCCCGGAATTCTAAGTTTATTTGTCGTCCATTGATTGAAAATGTTGCCACCTATTAGAAAAAACTCAACTTGACTTGCTGCCAATAAAACAACTAATGGATGAGCCGGGTAGATACGTACATGGCGCTTATTCCCGGCTATTCTCCTTGGAAGTTCGTTTCCAGCAGCCATTGTATTATATTATCTCCGATATTTAATTATTCTAATTACTAAATTCCTTGTTTGCACCACATAGACATTTTCGAGCTTGACCATTCACAGGTAGTTACTAGCAAGTTATCAATACAACCATGTAAAAATCTAAAAAGTTTGAACAATTGGGGGCGGCACTCTTAAAAAAAAGTGCTATTATTGCATTAATGTACAGGGTTGTGTACTCATATAGTTTCCATTTTTATGCATTACGGTGACCTAACCACAATCGGATTACCTACCCAAGTTTCATGATCATACAAAACCATTTGACTTTGGATGACTGGTCAGATGTCTTTGAAATGACTTTCAAAATGTTCGGCACGAATGTTGACCACACGCACCGAAGTTCATTGCCGATCCATTCCCAACTAGCAGTATCATCTTGATAATTATGCATTTGCTTGTGGAGATGCATGCATGCTGCATGATACACACCACACACATATATAAAAAAATAATGCTATAAACGCATACAGACCCAACATACACATACACACAGGACGGACATACAGAATGTTGAGAGTATGGGTCTTCCTGCACCCCTTGCAGACGCACAAAAAAAAGGAAGGTAGGGTTGTTTTACTTTTAAAGTATATATTTAAAAAGAAAAAACGCATGAAACATAATACAAAGTAGGTACAAACGGTAGGCCTATATTGTAATTATGGCAAATATAAAGGTGTTACTTTAGCTTTGAAGGTAACAAGATCATGGTAGGGTAAGTTAATTAAGGCAAGAATACAAGATGGATATCTGAGGGACCCGGGGCTCTGAATTTGCTCACACTTATCTCACATGCGTTCCATTTGAAGAATGTTGAAATTTCAGCTTTTTGTTTCATTAGTTTTTTAGATTTCCCATTAATAGGTTTCAACAAATATTGCTCAAAATGAAATCCAGTAGGTCAACTCAAATGCTTCAACATGTCTGATTGACTTACACTCTCGAAAACTACCTACGTCACTTTGACTGAACTGTGCTTACGAAGTGTCTGTCAATTTACTGGGAAGATTTGTAAATTTGACCAGAATCTTCTCAAAACTTGACTTTATTCTGGTCAAATTTTTGATAGAGGAAAATGCGTAAGATATATTTAACAAGGCATTTTAAAATTGTATTAAAAGGGGAGCATAAAACAAGTCCCCCAATGATTAGTAAAAATACAGCGTTAACAGAATGCATTTGTCCTCTGCCATCGTGATTGGTAAATGAGGACAAGGGTCACAAGAGGTGCCAACGCATGGGACACTTTGCACAAGTTTATCTAAGTGTCATGAAATCGATCGACATTTATGTGGATACACTAAGCAATTTTATAATTCTGACCAATTAAAGGCACGCGAGGTGGTCACCAAACATGTGGGACACTATATCCAAAGACCAACGTATCCAAGTGTCATGAAAATCGATCACAATGGGATAGACCAAAAGCAATATTTATAATTCTGACAATTTTCAGGTCACATGAGTCAAATGGTCACTGAGACGTCACCAACATGTGGGACCACGAACCAGGGTCATAATATTAGTGTCATATTGAAATCGATCAAACTGTATGTGGATACACCAAGCAATTTATATTCTGACAATTTTTAAGTCACCTGAGGTCACCAACATGTGGGAATTTATCTAAGTGCCATATAATCGATAGACATATGTGGATACACCAAACAATTTTATAATTCTGACCATTTAAGGTCACACGAGGTTGGTACATGAGGGGTCAGCAACATGTATGATTGACATGTGGATAGATCAATCAATATTATAAGTCGGACCCATTGTCAGGCACCTGAGGGCACCAACATGTGGGACACGACCCCCAAGGGCCAAATGTATCTAGGTCATGTAGAAAATTGATCACAGATAGGGGACACCAAGCAATGTTATAATTCGACCATTTTAAGGTCGCATGAGGTCACAAAGGTACCATGAGCGTCATCAACATGTGGGACGCTACCCAAGGGCCATTTTATCTACGTGTCATAAAAATCGATCAACCTATGTGGATACACCAGCAAGTTCATAATTCTGACCATTTAGGTCAAATGAGGTCAAAAAAATGGGGAACACTACCCAAGGGTCATTCTATCTTAATCATACAAATCGATCAACATATGTGGATACACCAAAGAATTTTATAATTCTGATCATTTAAGGTCACATGAGGTCACCAACATGGTGGGATACTACCCAAGGGTCATTCTATCTAAGTGTCATGAAATCGATCGACATATGTGGATCCACTAAGCAATTTTATAATTAGGATCATCTTCAGGTCACATGAGGTCACCAACATTGTGGAAACTACCTAAGGGTCATTCTATCTAAATTTCATGTAATGAAATCGATCGACATATGTGGATACACTAAGCAATTTTATAATTCTGACCATTTAAGGTCACAAAGATCACATGGGTCATTAAACATGTGGACAATACCCAAGGGCCACTGTACTAAGTGTCATGAAATCGATCAAAATATGTGGATAACCTAGCAATTTCATTAATTCTGACCATTTTAAGGTCATACAAGGTCAACGACATGTGGGACACACCCAAGGGCAATTGTATCTAAGTGTCAAGAAAATCGATCGAATATGTGGATATACACCAAGCAATTTTATAATTATGACCAATTTAAGGTTCAATTATTGACGTCACCAACCTGTAGTACACTACCAAGGGTGAGTCATTCTATCTAAGGGTCATAGAAATCGATCGACATATGTGGATACACAAGTAATTTTATACATTCTGCATTAAGGTTACACGAGGCGTGTACATGAGGTCACCAAAAATAGGACAACTACCAAGGTTTGTCATTTATTAAAGTGTCATAAATCGAGCGACATATGTGGATTACACCAAGCAATTTTATAATTATGATCATTTTAAGGTTAAATGAGGTCACAAAGGTCAATAACATGTGGGACACTACCCACATGGCATTTAATCTACTGTGTCATATAAATCGATCAAAATCATATATGTGGATAAACGTACCGTGCAATGTTATAATTCTGACCAGTTTTGTACAGGTCACATGAGGCACCAACATGTGGACACTACCCAAGAGCCAATGTAACTAAGTGCCATGAAAATCGATCACCATTATGTGGATACACCAAGCAATGTTTAATTCTTGATAATTTTAGGTCACATGAGGCACAAAGGTCACAACAAATAAATGTGGGACAGCTACCCACATGGCCAATTTAATCTAAGAGTGTCATGAAATCGATCACATATGTGGATAACGTACCGTGCAATGTTAGAATTCTGACCATTTTAAGAATAACATGAGCGTCACCAAATGTAGGACACTACCAAATGGTCATTTTAGTAAAGAGTCAGTCACAAATCGACGACATAGGCATGTGGATACACCCAAGGAATTTGTAAATTCTGACGACTTTTAAGGGTCCCATGAGATCACAGAGGTCAAAGGTCACATGAGGTCACCAACATGTAGGCAGAATCGGGTAACGCAAATACAGAAAACCGATTCTCTATACCGACAATTTAATACCGGTAGTTACCGGTATATAGGTTTTCCCCCAGTTAATTTGGAACACATATCCATGATCGGCCTCAGAGCGTCTATCCTGTCATAATGCCAAACGGAAGTATTGCGCACAACAACCCGAGAGGTAGGTCCTCCAGTTCCGTTCATTTCCAATGTGCCGTCTTCCGTTACTTGTTATCAGACGTTAGTTCTGTATATTGGAATTGGTCTACTTTTGAAAATCCAAAAATGTGCCGACAGAAGGACAGGAAGTGGCAGTATTGGGGGGTAGGTACGCTTTCGCATTGTGAGAAAAATTGGACTTCTGTCACAGTTTTGGATAGAGGAAGCGGTGTTTGAAGCTATAAATTGGATATGATACCAGGGCCGAAAGGCTTGTTTGTTTTTTTGTGAAGGAAATAAGGTGGAATTTTGGACGATTTGTGAGGCAAGTAGTTTCCAGAAATGAAGTACATCTGGAGACTTGCCAATGTGGAATCGTCAGTTCCTAAAAATGGGGGGTTTTTATTCATTATTGAGAAAACAGATATAACATATAATGAGTGTGCTCGGGAGAGAGAGAATAGAGAGAGACGGGGTGAATAGAAATATAAACTAGTGGGAATCTGAAGGGCATTTGGGTATGATATAACACAGAACAGTTTAGATGTATTACTGAAGAATCACTATAAGTTGTTTTTTTTTTTTTAATTGGACCAGAATGTTACCTTTTTTTGTGCAAGATGGTTGTTCAACTTGCAGTGTGGACTAACGAATGTTGAAGAATCAATGAAACAATCTGATACCCCCCTATACCTTGTTTAAAATTATCCAAACTACTTCTGGTAAAATAGTGTAACCATCACAATTTGTGCATGAGTCTGAGGTCTCATCTATTGTGTTATGGGATATGTGAAATAGATTTAAATATACTAATCTCAATAAAGCTTCATCATCCTATTTGGTGGCGTCTTAATGCTTTGCAGAACAATCAAGTCATTAAATCCAATATCCCATAATCATCGGTCAAATTTCCCCGTACACACAAGGCATATAGCAAAATAAGAGTGTGATTCATCAAGGTTCCCATATTGTGTTTATGGGATAGGGTTGATACATACATTATAATCATGTTATTGTCCTTGGCTACTAAGTGCTCTGCTCTGTGGGGCTTCCCTGGTCTGCCTGGGCCTACCTATTTATTGTCATCTTGACAATGTTTATTTCTTGCTAACTAATAATAAATGTTAAATAATTTTGCTTAACGCTGTGAATAGAGTTAGTTATAATCCAAAAAAATGTTGTAAATGAGAAAATCAGTCAATTTGATATCTAAACATGACATTTGTCAATATAGGTTTTTTTGTTTAGGTATTTGGGAAGACGATTGTACATGTAGATAGGAAATGTTGGCTGTAAAGAATCAGAGAGAGTGATAGTATGAGAGTGAGGGGGTGGGGGTGAGTAGGGCACTCAACTTCTTTTGGGTACGGATTTGTGTGGCCGACTTCCAACTTAAGAGCTTGGGATAAATGATTTGTCTTTTAATAGGGCCCTTAGAATTAAAAAAAAAATGGAGGAAACTTGGAGGCTTTTGAACTAAAATTTGGCTCAAATTCAGCTGAGGAAAAAAGGGAGAGTGTGAGAGGGCAAGAGACCGGGGGGTACTCTGGGTAAGGATGTGTGTTGCCCGACTTTTGAACTTAGGGACTTGGGAACTGATTTTTGTCTTTTAAATTAGGGCCTTATAAATGGATTTGGAGGAAATATGCAGGCTTTAGAACTCAAATTCGGCTCAAATTAAGCTTCTGAGGCAAACAATTTCCCAAAAGGGACCTCAAGAACTAAATTATGCTTCAACTGGAAGTATATTAGTAACTCAGTGCTGGAGTGCTGTAGCGGCATGAAATGGGGTTGTTCGGGAAAGGAGAACCCTGGGGTGGCTTGGAAGGAGAAACATGGGATAGTTGGGGAAGTGGACCTAGGGTAATTGGGAAGAGAAATCTGGGTTAGTTCAGAAAGATCATGTTGTCTGAACGGAGACCCATCAGTATTTGGGAATTGGCATATTTGGGTTAGTTGGGAAAGGCCACTGTGTTAGATGAGGAGAGTTTTAGTTACTTGCGAAGGATGCTCGGTGCCCGGTGGCAGCGGGGGGAAGGGGCTCTGAGACAGATGGAAAAGGGATTGGTGTAGTGAGAAGGGAACATTGTGGCAGTTAGGACCTTAGGCTCTGGGGAGGTCAATAAAGTGGACAATAAGTTGCAAAGGGCCTGGGGGGTATTTTAAACAGGGGCCCTAGGTAGGTGACCAAAGTTTACTAACAATGCGTCACGGTTGATAGGTCCGTACGGAAACCTAACAAGCCCCCATCACGAATCGTGAAAGCCGAGAACCGCGAAATTCTAGTTTTGAAATGTTTTATTTTGCGTAGCTTTTGGTCGGTTTATCCAGACAGAATTATATAGGGCGGTGAGTATTGTTTCAGAGTGAAAGAAGGCAAATGGCTATTGAACAGTATCAACTAGATACTGCTTGGTAGCTTTGTGAGTTGTTTGTATGTAATTAGATGTAGAGCGGTACAAGAGGAGGTAGATGTTGCTCATTTCCCACAATGCAATTGCTTTCATTACAATTTTGCCGTAGTGTCAAATAAGTTTATATATAGACAAAACGTACTTAAATTGCAAGTTTTGGATGTGTTCTGCAATTTATACTCTCTGCCAGAATTGTTATTTAACGGGCCGAGCTTGACGTGCGTCAACAACGGAATGAATGCCGCGATTGGCTTGTTTGAGTTGGTTGGCCTCCCCATTGGACAATCACGCATGAGGCTACCAATAGTCCCCGCCCCTTTTATGCAAAGAATTGCGGCGCGGCGTGTTGCCGACCTATTAAAACAATTCTGGCAGCAAACTTTAAGGTAGTATTTGCATTATAAACATCCGTGAAAACTAGTGCAAAAATTGTATTGGAAGAATTGCATTGTGGGAAGAACAAAATACATCCTCTGATATGGTACATTCAAGCCTACACAATATCCCTGCATTGCCTTATTGAAACCATGGATAAAACATTGCTGTACACTTTTACCTATTCAACATTAGTGATTTTCTTCACATTATAATCAATGAAAACTGCACTTTTAAGATTCGAAGCCCAACTCGCTGAAATACGTAGTAGGGCCTATGTGTGCGTGTGTTCCCCAGAAAATGGTCCCCATTCAAACTTAACGTGCAACAAAAATGTTTTTTAGGATTAGGTTTCTGTTTAGTGTTTCTGTTTAGTGTTTAGAGACTATTCCTGATAGGGTGGTCTGATGTAATAATCAAACTGAAATTCTTAACAAGAAATTCTTACCATGAAATGGCGATTGTTTCAGAGTAAATGTGACGGATGCATAGGAGTAGCAATTGAATAAAACAAACATTTCACAGTGACACATTTAACATTAAACAAAATGCAGTTAAAAGTGCAATCCATTTAAAGAAGAAACATAATT
>JAMKCH010015000.1:0-31723 GCA_023653785.1 Ophioderma brevispina | reverse complement strand
GGGTAAAAATGAATGCTTCTAATAACCCTTAGTAATCCACGGTGATCTTGATTCTTTTCTATTATAGGTTTTCCCGAGCGATTTCGCACAATGTGCATATTTATTTGTCATAGGTATTCGATTTCGGGCTAAATGGAATGACTTGAACAATCGCAGTTTTCCATTAAGCAAATGATAATTCAATTCCTTTAAAGTGGGTATTCATCGTTTAAAAAACGCGTAACGGTTTCCCCGAATGTATCCTCAACTTCGTATATGGTAATTCGTATTCGAACGAATTTGAATGGACCTGCACACTCATGTTTTCGTTTTAATTTTCTGTTCATTCGAATTCGCTAGATAAGCAATCGTTTTCGCAGCATTGTTAAATATAATAACCACTAAACGTCTTCAGATCAAATGTATGTAAAAAGATAACTGAAATAGGGCCCTATGGCAAAATCTCTTTTCCCATGTCTTCCTTTACCGAGGCCAGTTGTTGAAGAAAAAATATACCTCTAAAGGAAAGTGACAGTAAAACAGTGCTAATTAAGTCACACACACACACCCCCCCACACGCACACAAGAAATACATTGTGGGGTAGTCCACAATACACCCGTGTGGGGTTTTGTTGACATACGTACAAAGGTATACTACAGTGTGGGGTAAATAGTCGCAATTAATGCACTGGTCAGGGTCTTTTGTGTGTTTCACGTCCATTAGGGCACACTCACATTTTTATACAGAGGATTATGAAAGTGATATGGGTTTACTTACCCTCAGAATATTTTAGGCGATTCATCATGCATTTCAATTGAGACGCTATGGGCAAAATTTACTCAACAATGTACCCTGTTAAGTGTGTGTATGTGTTTGTGTGTATGTGGTGGTGCATGCATGCATCACAGCACGCACACACACACACACAGCACTACATAAACACATCCACACACATACCTACACGCATACATACATACACACAACTACTCATACATACAATACATACATAACACATGCCTACATTATTACATTGATTAATTGGTTGTCGCTTTTGTAAATTTTAAATTAAATTATCATAATGAAAAAGAATATTCAATTTTCGTCAATGTAACAATGATACATGAGTTATGCGAATCGAGTAATTGCACAAACGTTGAAATCGGCCGTGCATAAATCAAACCGAAAACCTATAATGTATTTGTAATCTCATAAAAGAAGTGTAATTCATTCACGTTATTGAATAGAAAAAACGAAAATTGAATGTAGGTTTTTGTGAAATTGAAACTTCAGTCTATACTCAATCCAAAAAGTAAGCGCGAAATGGAATGATATTTTACAAATACATGCACATTGTGCGAAATCGTTCGGGAAAACCTATATTTAGTCGCCGTCATTATTTCTGAAACAATTGGCAAGCGCGCGTCTGTGAATTGCGTATTGGATTGCTGTTGTCAAGCGTGCGTCTACACACTTCCGGTTTACGCGCATGCCAGGCAGAATTTTGTTTCATGAATTACTGACGGAACCTATAGTACAACATTTCTTCTTATGCGAATGCATTCGTTATAAAACTCAGTAAACTTATCTACAAAAGTGTTATAATCGTCATCAGCATTATTGTTATCAAGAACTTCATTCCACTTGACATTTGATAATGTCTCCTTTAGTTTTGCGATATTCCACTATTAAGAATTCTTTTATATATGTATTTTTTCTCATTTTTAGATTGTTTATTTAAAATTGTATCAGTTCTATTATTATACAAAATTCCTTTAACTTTGACAAGGTGTATGCATTGTTTCCCGCCATATTACCAAGGTAGAAAAGCAACTTCCTGTTGTGACACTCGGCGACCCGCTATCCATGTGTAGAGGTCAGTGGCTCGAACTCACGGTCAAAAGCTGTCAAATGATGACGATTCCTGCGCTTTCCACTGAATCACACGTGCTCTGTAATCTTGGCGGCCATTTTGAAGAAAAAAACACCCTCTAGGGAGAGTTTCCCACATTTTCCAGAGGTTAGACCTAAAAATCTTGTTCAGCATTGAAATGTACCCGTACAGGGCGCGTTTTCAAAATGGCTGCCAAAATGGCATACTAAAGCAAAAAACAACCATCTTAGAGTCAAAATTTGGGTGTTTTTTAATGCTAATTATTGTATTATCCTATTCCAATAATTAGAATTTATGATATGTACCACTACCCCTAGAGGGCGATTTCAAAATGGCTGCCAAAATTCCATATAATGGCCTCTATGGGGCTGTTTTCAATTATTATCAAATACAAATCAAAGCGATGACGTTTGAAGATATATCTTTATATTTTTAAAGGATGCTGAACAAGATTTTTTAGGTCCAACCTCTGGAAAATGTGGGGAACTCTCCCTAGAGGGCGTTTTTTAAATGGCCGCCAAGATTACAGCGGAAATTTAGGTGACCATTTTGAGAAACACCTTCTAGCGAGAGTTCCCCACATTTCCCAGCGGTTGAGCTAAAAAGTCTTATTCAGCATTGCTTAAAAACCAAAAATCTTCACTTTTATTTATATTTGGATTTTTATAATATAGGTTTTCCCCGTTCGATTTCGCACAATGGTCATCCAATTCAAATTCTTAGTTCAATTCGTTCCAAAAACATCGAACTGTTAACATTTGCCAAACTCGATTCGTCTTTGGACATTCCAAATAGTCGATGGTCAAACGACTTCTTAGCAATTATTAGAAATTTTTTGAAGAGCGCCCCCCCACTTTCAAAAATTTGATATTTTGCACAGTATGTTGGGAAGCTGTCTAGAAAACTACACCTGCGAACGGAATGCTCAAAAATTGCGTATTTATAATAAAATGCGCGATTTTTGAAGTAGAATTGGGATTTTAGATTGTACTTAACGGCATAGATGGAAAGTAAGTTTATGTCCGTCATGATGAAATCATGTCACCTCAAGTAAATGGACCTCTAATTGGACTGCCTTTGAACAAGTTCATAAAACAACTAATAGATGAGCGTAGTATGTACATGGCGCTATTCCGGACTGTTCATATGGAGCCGTTTCCAGAGCGCGTTTTGAATTATTTCGGGATCCCGATATTAATTATTCTAGTTTACAAAAGATTAATTCATTCGTTGGCGAAACATAGAATGTAGAGCTTAACCCTTCCAGGGATAGCTTATGCCAGTTACCAATGCAAACCGTGTAAAAATTCTCCATTTTTTTTTAAATTGGGGGCGCTCTTCAAAAAAATGTGATAATATTGCTTTAAGCTAAGGTCATTCATTTTCGTCCTGTGTTATGAATTTAGTCCGATCTTCAAAAACTGAGAGTTATAATGGTAGTTGGATTACGTATTTGGTCACTGGGTTTCAACAGTGGTCTTTCCAATTCGTCAGGATTTTCGAGTGAATTTTCGTGTCTTACTTTTCATACTTTCTGTTTGTGTTAAAGCCAAATATCAAGTGGAGCTGCTTATCCAATGATATATATTCTTAAATATAGTTGTGAACAGTAAAAGTTTTTATCATTTTTGCCTGACTGTATTTAAACATAAATATATATGATCCAAATTAAAATCTGGAATGGAATTTAATTAAAATCCATGTAATTTAGCGTGCACCCTCTCCGAGTGATACATCACTAACAAATTGCCGTCATAACGTCACTCCCTATCCTGATCTGCCATTCAAATGTTAGCCGTAAAACGCATTGAAAGCATGATACCCGCCCAATGCAGGCCTTATACGACGAATTCGAATGATTTTATGAATCCCGATGACCAATGACAAATCGGTTGGCCATGACAACGAATGAGTTATGACCCGACGAATTGAATTAAACCCGGAACCGGTGCGACAAATTGAGGGTTAGAATTGCACCGGTTTGAAGTTGATTTGACCAAAGACGAAATCGGATGGCAAAATGGTACAGTATCGATTTGAGGACGAATTGATCTAAACAATTGCATTCGGATGAAAATTGTGCGAAATCGAACGGGAGAAAACATATAATTAATTGTAAACGGCCCCAAAGACAGTTTTATGGAATTTTGGCAGCCATTTGAAAAAGTGCTATCGAGAGGACCACTTCTAATATTCAGACAATATTAGAATAGCATTAAGACAATAAATTGCAAAGAAACACCCAAAATTGATTTATTTTTACTCTTAGATGGCTGATTTTTTAGTTTTAATAGTAATTTTGGCAGCCATTTTAACAAGTGTCGCCTGCTTGGTCCACCTTTCCTTCCACTCATGTTTAATAACTTGACTTCAGAGGACATTGACCTTTGCAATTAACCCTGAACCTTATTAATCATATGAAGTTCCCCTATTGCATGTAAGGCTTAAGTTTAGTTTGCAATGGATCAGGGGGGTACAGGTCCCACGTACCAAGCAATTGCTTTTTCTTCTTGATAAGGCCAATTTGACCTCATTATCTTTTGAAGGTTACCAAGGGGCATTTATAATCCAGTTTCTGTAGCTATTGCGACTTGTACTTCTCACATGAAGCCATTTGATGTTTTCAGTCTTTTTTATAATTGACTTACATGACCTTTGACCTTGGTGGGTGACCCTTGAACTCATCGCAATGAAAGGTTAGCAAGGGACATCTATGTAGCTATTGGACTTTGGACCACCCTCCCCCCCCCCCCTTCGATAATTCTCGAAGGGGGTTTGTCACCACCGCTCTTGGAAACCATGCTACAAAAAAGGCTTGGTTAATTCTATTCATTGGAATAGCATTACCAACCTTAGTAAATTAGAGAAAATCGAATATTTCATATTGACTCTCAGATCCACCCTCAAGCAAGAGTTTCTCACATTCCCAGAGGTTGGACCCAAAATATCTTGTTCAGCACATCCTTGAACGTACAAAAAAACCCTCAAAACCGTCTTCTTTCCTTGAACCTCAAAAATGGGACTTTTCAATTGTTGAAAACCCTACTAATTGGTCTATTCTCAACTCAAAAGCAATTAGTTCAAGAGTCGGAAGCATTTATCACCGTCCACTTATCTTTCAAACTTACTTCCAGTGTTCTATGCGGCGTGCCTCAAGGCTCTATACTTGTCCTCTGCTCTTTCTTATAATTATGTCAATGACATTCCAAAAGTTTCAAAGCATTTCTCTATGTCTCTTTCCCAGATGATACCAACCTATTCCTTTCAAATCCGGCAATATTGGACCGTCGCAGTCCTCTCAAGCAATTATCCTGCTGTTAAAAATATGATTCTTAAACAGCTGTGAGAATATAAGCAATTTGATTGGCTGAGATGCCCGGGTTCATTCGTTTAATTGAACCCAGGTAGTACGCGCGTGCGTAATGACGTTTATTTTTAGGGTAATCGCTCGCGTCATACCGCGTTTTGCTACTTCGCGCGCGCCTGCCACCGGTGCGTCCGTTTGCGTATGATCGTTGTTGTTCATGCGGGTTTTTCGACGATTTTTTTTCCACTGGGTGATGGCAGTCCTTTCCTTGTTGTATTTAAAGCGTAGTTGGCGTAAGTATCGCGAAATTGGGTTAAAGAATGACCTTAAAATGATAATTGCTGTTTTAGATGATATACAGGTATGGTTTTGGGAACCTGTACTCTCTTTACGACGAATTGAAACCCGGCGACAACCATATTTTTTGCGTGGAAGAACTCGGCCTCCCGCCCCCTCGTTTCTTCCACTTAAAATAATGGTCTCGCCTTGGGGTTTAATTCGTCGTAAAGAGAGTACCGTTCCCAAAATCATATACCTTTATTCCCTAATTTAGAGTCTGGTGGATTATTTCCTTTGCGCAGGGATTTAGTATGGTGCTTGAGTCTCTTGCAGTTCTCCAAATAGCTGACAACTCCTCCAAGGAGACATGATATCAGCAGCAGATAGGTTAAGACTTTATTTAACTTGCAAATTATCCTAGATCTATAGGTCCTAGGTATCTTAGTTGTACATGGCTGCGAACTGATTGAACTGGGAGAAGCTGATTTCAATTTTTTCAATCCTACAATGCACTTTGTAGTCACTGAGTTCCGACGACTATAATAATTCACAAGTCACAGAGCAATTTTAGGTATAGCTGAAGGATTAGAATCACAGCCATTATGAAAAAATGGTGTTTTTTTGATAAGGTCTGGAGAGCCTGTTATAGACTGACATCGACAAGCAGCCAAGCCTTTAGGCTTAATCCTTACATTTTTCTATTTTTCTTCGTTTTCATTCACCGATGTATGGATTTGTCTTGTCTTTGTTACAACTGGTAAGTAAGTACCACATCCATAAACATAATTATTGCGATATGACTATAAATACATCAAACCATAACTTCTCAAAAAAAATACTTCACTATCTCTATTTCAATATTAAAATTGTAGCAAAATTTCATCATGGCATCAAACAGAAATACATTTTACATTGAATTTTGCGATACCTTTTCCCAATTGAGCTACCTTTCCCAATGATATCATTTTACTAGTCATGATAAATGCTACCTCCTGTGTGAAATAATTGTATTTTTATAAACTAAAGGCACATTTATCATGTGTGAAATTGTATTTTTCATTCAACATTTCTCACATCATTAAATTTTTTTTTAATGGAAGCTTGATCTATCGCTAATCGTTTTCTTCCCTGAAAAAAATGGTTTTGTTCTCTCATCCATCTACCCTGGCATTTATTTTTATGCCTAATGGGTCTAAACATAAAGTCCATTTCCTAACTGATGCCAATTGCCACACCCTTTGCTCTATTTCGCTAGACTGAAAGGAGACCCTTATTCAATCTTTGCCTGTGATTCAACATTGCTAGGGAGAAAACCTGGTTAGAAGGAAATCTACTATAGTTATAGTGAAACAAATACAATGATGTTCTGTAATTCACCCAAGCAAAAGTTCTAAATCAGGGCTTTAAGGTCCTTATTTCAGAATCTATTTCCTCTTTTTGCAGGAATCGTGGTCAATCCCTTGTTGTTCAAGTCCGATTTCTTGATTACTTTCTGAAGGGGTCCAAATGGTGGTTCAATGGCGGTAGCATTAGTTTCAACTTCCTTGTAAGAGTCTGTAAATTCTTGTTAATTCGGTTACTGATTCCCTCAACACTTGGACTAATCTTCTCAGATGGGGTAAGTCAAACACGAATAAATGCGCCCATTGCAAGAACAAAGAAAACGCCTTAACCATGTTTTGAACTCTTGCAATTGTTCTTGGAGCCCACAGGCCGCTATTAATATGGCGCCCTAACAACTTCTTTCGTGTCATCAAATTGCCGATTGGGGCTTTACCCAAATCTGAGAACGTCAAATCTGATATGTCAGGTATTATCGGTATGCTTATGGGACTAATTATAACACACGATCGTTACCAACAAAACATCTCCCCGACCTATGCATTTATTGGGAGGGGTACGGAAATTATTTAGAACCGCTCTATTCAATTCGAGAGACTATGCTTCACTAATTTCTGATATTCAGAATAATGATTTTGATGTTTCTTCTTTGGCCATTGAAATAGGATCTTGTGGTTTTATCTCA
Source organism: Ophioderma brevispina (assembly GCA_023653785.1). Classification (NCBI taxonomy): domain Eukaryota; kingdom Metazoa; phylum Echinodermata; class Ophiuroidea; order Amphilepidida; family Ophiodermatidae; genus Ophioderma; species Ophioderma brevispina. Next base: position 24,240 of record JAMKCH010015000.1, on the reverse strand, counting down.
CATGACAATTTGTCTAGTCTTAACAAATTTCTTAAAATTGTTCTTGTACCCATTTGCAGCACTGAATTGTTTGAGATACCTTAGTAAACTCGCCATCATTTGCTATATAATACTATGCTAAGCAAGAGCAAACTTTGGAGAAGTGCAATACCCTTGATATCACCTAGATAAATTGGTTCTGGTCAGCCGTTTTCGTGTTTATTTTAGTAGCCGTTTTAATGTAAATTTCTATCGGCATTCCCTGCCTTACCACTCAAAGGTCTGGTTCGCTTTCATGTATGTTTTATCCTTTATTGGTTGTTTTTAATATTGCAATAAATAATTAGATCAGCTGGGCCCTATTTCAGTTAGTGAAACAAAAAAATACATCGGTCCTCGGACCGCTTTGTGTCGCCTCTCCTGCCTTCGCGTTGTGAATGATAGCCTAACATGACCTTGACCTTGATATGTGACCTTTGACCTCAGCAACAAAGGAGGATCCCTGTTTCACCTATGATTCAGTTTGGTTCCAATTGAACTTCAACTTTTCATATGAGGTCAATTTTACATTTTCAGCCTATTTTAACACTTGACCTCACATGACCTTTGACCTTGGTATGTGACCTTTGACCTCATCAACAAATGAGGGATCCCATGTTACACCAGATTCACAGTTTGGTTCCAATTGAACTTCAACTTTTCATATGAGGTCAATTTTACATTTTCAGCCTATTTGTGACACTTGACCTCTCATGACCTTTGACCTTGGTATGTGACCTTTGACCTCATCAACAAATGAGGGATCCCATGTTAACCTTGATTCAAGTTTGGTTCCAATTGAACTTCAACTTTTCATATGAGGTCAATTTTACATTTTTTCAAGCCATTTTTCACTTGACCTCAACATGACCTTTGACCTTGGCATGTGACCTTTGACCTCATCACAAAATGGGGGATGTCATTTTGCACCTGTGACCCACGTTTTGGTTAAAATCCATCAAATTTTTGTGGATATTACATGCAATGTTAACCCTTTTTCACAAAGACATCATCAACAACAGACTACAACAACAACAGTGGCCAATATCCCTTTGTGTCTTCCTTCCTTAGGCCAGGCGACACAATAGCCAAATAGCCAACACTGGACGGATCATATGGATTAGCAATCCAGTTAGTTGAGTTGGGAATTGTAAATATGCCTAGAATTACATACTTTTAACTGTCTAAAAGTATGGTTGAATTTTCTAAAATTTTTTATGATTAACTTATGAACATGCCAGTTGAGAAGATTGCTCCTCCAATATACTAGTAGAGATTTCTGGGGACTGGATTTCCTCTATTCAACAAACGTCTTGAACAAAATAAATGCTATCAAATCCTTTTGGGCCCTTTGTATTTGCATTCACAAATAATTTTTCAAATGGTGCACATCCCCTAACACCTAATTTACATTAAAACCTTGCAAACACAATTCCTCTTATTTAAAGTGACAGGAGGATATTTTTTTTGAGGATACGAATTTCCTCCCATTTTCACTGAATCGGTTGTAACCCACCTACCGAGAAATTTCGAAGGCTTCCTTGAAACAAACAGTACAGAAAAACCGCAAACCTTTTTTTGAAACTTGCCTGCTATCGTAATCGGCCCCATAAACAACCATGCTTTGACTTCTGCTTGACTTTTCCTGTCGGTGCACGACAGAAGTACTAAATCTCATCTTACCGACATAAAGACGGCGTATCTGCTTATTCACTTCAGTTGTTATCTAATACCTTGGTAAGCATTCCAATATGCAAAAATGGGGTTCGCAAAATATTGGGGCCTCTTCTTTCTGGAAATCTCCTCAATGTCTCTTTAAAGGGACATGCCCAAAACGAGACACAATTTACCACCAGAAAGTTGTGTTACCTGGCAATCAATTTTATTTCCACATGTAACCTGTCATATAGACTGTACTTTACAAGGAAATACCACAGTGCAGCCTTACCCAGGTTTGCATGTACCAGCACACCAGAATGCTGATGTAAACCTATGACGGGATGCATAAAGTGGCTACATGGAGCACCATCCTATGAAAACAGGCGTACTATGAAACTCCAATTAAGGCATAAAACGAGGTTTAAAATGTAGACGGTCTAAGTCAAAATTAGTTTTGTTCTCAAAATTGGCAGTTATTCACATTTTCTTTTCAAGAAACTAGCAACTTTTCAAAGACAAATGCAATTTATATAAATACAATGCAATGCAAAGCAAAGGTCATTTCTGGTGGGACTAAATTACAATTAGTCCAGGTCTAGCTTAACTCCAATCATTGACTTCTGAGAGAAAAAAAAAACACTTTTACACAATCCGACTTTTAGACCCGAAACCCAATTTACTTTTGATGGTAGGCTTTAGAAGGATATCCAACATGCGAATTAAATATGCCTTCATAAGGTCAGAGAGCATTTCCTGTTTTAAGTACAGCATCTTAAATGTAACTTGAATTCATCAGTAACAGACACAATTGAGCTATGGAATCCTAGTATTGCACAATTGCTTACTAATTAAGTTTGTCAAACATCTACTCCAGAGCCAAAAGCAGATATCCCTAAAACGTTTTTGTTTACAAAAATAGTTTACAATAGAACTGAAGAATTTATTTGAAATTGCTGCTAATAATGGTTATCCTTTGATAAGTGGGTCCAAGGTATGAAGCACGGGCGATGACTCAAAATATGAAACCATTGGGTCTTTTGAATACAAAAGGCTTAAATTCTATATTGTCTGTCCAGCCTAAATTTAAAAAAGTGACATTAACACTTTCCTTCCACAATAGTTTACAGGCATACGAACTACCCCCTTTTTGTGAGGATGATCCTTCAATTTTTGTATGTTTGTAGAACCACTGATACCTCTTAACTTCAAACTACTGAAAGTATGCAATATTTGCATAAAACATTGCTGTGAAAAATTAACCTAGTCCAAATCAAACACCTGGAAATATTGCAAGACAGTGTAATATTTAGGAGGAACTTATTTTTTCTGTCACCATCGAATCAAGCATGATACATTTTAATCAGGTTTGTGGGCCCATAATAGATAAAGCGTCTCTCTTACATTAACACCATCAACCTGCTCATCCAGTTCTGACCTCAGAAAATATTTCAGCTGGGTTATTCATTGCTTTGCTCTCTGATAAATATTTCTTTATTGGAACACAGCCGTGCAGAAATGTCTGGTTATGCATTTTACCTTTGGTATCACAGCTATAACACTTACTAAGTGAGACAAGTACTGTTCATCTCGGTACATCTGACATCGGCTACAGCCAAACAAATTTTCTCAAAGAATGTACCAGATTTCTCATCATCCAAGGAAACTATACATCCCACTTCCCTTGTGTGGGGTGTAAGAAACAGGACACTGTCATGTCTGCACTACCTGCTTTGTCACTTGAACTATGTAACCATTTCAAAAGCCAATGCTTATGAATGAACATTTGACAGCAAGCATTCAGGGTCACCGCAGCTATTATGGGCAATATTCAAGTGACAAAATCAAATCACAGTTTTTTACATTAGCACACTAAAAACTTTTGAGGTTCCAAGGTACACTAGCCGTTACTGCATCACACTCATATAAGCTTTGTTTTGAAAGCACATACGCACAATTTGTGGCACCACGATTTATCTATAATGTGTTTTTTTTAAAATATAGCAAAGTGTTTCTTTAGTTGATCCATTAGATATTTTGAATCACAGTGTTCAGGGTAGGCAGTTACTGCTTCTTGGGCTGCTCTGTAGCTGCTTTGAAGATCACCACATATCAAGTACGAAACCGAAAATATAATGGGAATGAGAGTCAACATTTGGGGTATTTGAATGAAAAGTAAAAAAAGCATGTGGAAACTTTTTGTCAAAAATGGTGAACACACAAATAAACTGATCTCAGTCATTTTGTAACATGAACAATTTTTCTTGTTTTAAGTACCCCCACTGTCCGATATAAAATATATCACTCTTAAAGACATCAAATCAACTTGGTGTTAATATAATTAAGATCACTTCCTCTTATTCATCAGAACTGGTATAACTTTATATTCCATTCTCATCTGTAGAATTTTCAATTATACATTAAATCTTCAGTAAATGTCAGGTTTACCCAATGACGTATCTTTTGATGGAAAATCCATCATGATAATGCCACAATATCTGACTTGATACGAATTGGATTATCCTTTACAAGAGGCTCAAAATCTCTCTTCAAAGGAGCCAAGATAGAAAAGTTTGCCATTTTCCCCCATCACTGTATTCAAACGTGAGAAGTAATTCTGAAATTAACAATTGGAACATTCAGTCAGCTCTGGTTATCTTCTGAATTCTCCCCATTTCTAGGTACCTTCGCAATGTTAATACTTTTGGATACCTTCCAATTTAATCATTTCTGGATAAATACTTTTGGATACTTCCAATGTTCATCAAGTTTTGATATCTTCCCAAAGTCGATAATTTCTTCCTTCCCTATGTTGACAATTTCTGGATAACCTTCCCAATGTTTAAAAAATTTGTGGAAACCTTTCCTGTTAATAATTTCTCATACTTCCCAATGTTAATAATTCCTGGATACCTTCCCAAGTGGGTTATTTCCTGTTTCCTTCTCAATTGTTTAATAACTTCTAATACTTTCCAATGTTAATAATTTGTGGATACTTTCCCACTGTTAATAATTTGTGGATACTTCCCAATGTTAATAATTATTGGATAATTTCCCACTGTTAATAATTTATGGATACTTTTGCAATGTTAAAGTTCTGGATACTTTGCCAATGTTAATAATTTCTGGATAACTTCCTAAATGTTAGTATTCCACGATACCATCCCAATGTTAACAATCCTGGATACTTCCCAATGTTAACAATTCCTGGTATCCATCCCAATGTTAACAATTCCTGGATACCTTCCCAATTTTAACAATTCCTGGATACCTTCCCAATGTTAACATTCCTGGATCCATCCCAATGTTAACATTCCGTATACCTTCCCAATGTTAACAATTCCTGAATACCTTCCCCTCAATGTTAACATCCCTGGATACTTCCCACAGTTAACATTCCTGATACCATCCCAATGTTACAATTCCTGGACACATCCCAATGTTAACAATTCCTGTATACCTACCCAATGTTCACAATTACATGGATACCTTCCCATGTAACAATTCCTGGATACCTTCCCAATTTTAACAATTCCTGGATACCTTCCCAATGTTAATAATTCCTGGATACCTTCCCATGTAACAATTCCGATTACCTTCCCAATGTTCACAATTCCTGGATACCATCCCAATGTTAACAATTCCTGATACCATCCCAATGTTAACAATTCCTTAATACCATCCCAATGTTAACAGTCCCTGGATACCTTCCCAATGTTAACAATTCTGGATCCCTTCCCCATTTAACAATTCCTGGATACCTTCCCAATTTTAACAATTCCTGGATACCTTCCCAATTTTAACAATTCCTGGATCATTCCCAATGTTAACAATTCCTGGATACCGTCCCCAATGTTAACAATTCCTGGATACACCCAATTGGTTAACATTCCTGGATACCATCCCAATGTTAAACAATCCTGGATACCTCCCATGTTAACCAATTCCTGGATCATCCCAATGTTACAATTCCTGGATCCATCAATGTTACAATTCCTGGATACCTCCCAATCTTAACAATCCTGGATACCATCCAATGTTACAATTCCTGAACCTTCTAAATGTAACATTCCTGGATACCTTCCCAATATTAATAATTCCTAGAAACCTTCCCAGGGTTAATGATTTCTATATACCTCCCCATGATAGGAGTGGTTAATTGGGATTTTATTACGAAGGAAATCCATCCTCAACTAAACATTTTAGTCATACTGTAACAATTGAGTAACCTACCTGTCTGAAATGATGCAAAATTGTAGTGTGGTCAAACTTTTGGTGCATTGACTGGTCTGCCTGAAGACGGCTCTTGCCTGATGTAAAAACAGCAAAACATATACAAAAATTGCAACTATTATTTTCATAAAACTGATTCTTTGGTCACAAATTGTAATAAAGTATTTTATTTATACAAATTCTTGCAATCACATTATTGATCTATTTCAAATACTTATATATAGCACAATAATTTTCACATTGTTAGTAAAATAATCCAGAGGGTCTCTATCCCTTTCATCAAACGTTGCGCTTAATTTTTTATTTGGCTACATTTGGATAGCGCCCTCTCAGGGGGATCTCTTTCGCATTGCCTTCCACAATGTTATTTTGTGTTTTTGATTTTTCTTTATTTTCCGGGTTATCTTCTGTAACTTTCCTGGAACTGATTGGCAATACATAGTAAGGGCGCAATTCCAAGCTGCGGTCAAACCATTGTGATCCGTCGGCATTCATATTGTGTTTAAAGAAATTGTTTCGGTTGACGAATAATGTATGGTTACTTGCAAAACACTCTGCTCGCACTCGACATGCCTCCGGTGATCCTGTCACGGTTGATGAACAAAATTTGGAGGCGTCTTGGACAAATACTAGGATTCAAAAGTTTGGGTTCCCCTTGTGTCCACAACATGTTTCAATCAATTCTACCCTTTTAACATTTATGAGATAATGCTGTCTGGATAATGGTGTGAATACACTGGTCTATTTTTTATTTCCAATAGGAACTGGTCTTCCCAATTGTTACTTTAAATGTAAGATACAACATAGACATGTCATTTAGTTGAATATATAATCTTTTGGTGGTTTCCTTTAAGGAATTATGGTATAAATCTATCGCACTATTATAATGAAATATCCCTAAATATGACATACCAATGGTTTGCATGGTCATTGGAGTATTCCCTTTGAGAAACATCATTTTCACGCTTAACTTTTCAAGCAGTAGTACGTTTAAGGAAGCCGCCACGTTATTATTTATCCTTATCGTTTTGCCACAAGCACATGTTTAGTCGTTCACACCATTGAAAGTTACGGTGGTTAGTCAAGTTCTTGGCCTGTATGAAAGACTATCGCGTTTAACTTTTAACACTTGGAATTAAAAACACAGCTTAATTTAACGTTTTCCTTTAAAAGATAGAAATTTATCAAACTGTCATACATTTGTGCCTACTTTTTATAAAATGAGCCTGGGATTCTGAGAATATTAGTTTTTAAAATAAAATTGAAATTCTACATCATACAAAGAAGCACTTCTCGGTACACTTTGAAAAGTACGTATATTGCTGAACCACGCATTCGTGGTTTCGAAACACTTATCTCTATACTGAGGGATGGAAACCTGGCTTCGTAATTGAAGCACTGATGCCATGTTGGTCTCCAAAAGAGCCAACAGGTGTTAAGATCCGGTCATTTATATATACAATTGTTCCCATTGAAATGTGATAAGTGACATCACAGACTAGAATCAAGCCAATTGTGAGCTCATTGTTTGCGCTTAGGGATGGCATGTCTCTAAAACTTGTACCTGGGATACAACTCTGTTAAACAGTGTCTCTGGAATGGTATTGTGTCGGTAGACCAAGATGCCCGCCCGTTGCCCGCTCCATTCATCTAATATCAATTTACTGTTGTTTAAGCCAATCCATGTTTAATAGAGAATCATGGTTACTGAGACTGCAAGAAAACTAAATATTATGCAACCCCTTTCAAATGTCCAGGTGTCCGGATGTTAGTGTAGGCAATTAAAACCTTTGTTAATCACAAATTATGAATCATAAACACCCCTCTAACATTGTTCTCATATACTGAGGTTTTTAAAAAGTGTATTTTCGCTCCGATCCTTTGTTTGCTCAACGAAGTTCAAAGGATTAGGCTTGTGGCAAACTTGCACGTGATATATGCGCTTATGGGATAAATTTTTGCTTGCTTCTGTTTCGGTATTGCATGCGGCGTTGTTGTAAATATACCACACGGAAACATCGTAGCTTCCATGATCGTTGTACAGTTGTGTATTTGTTCGGAATAAATCTTGATTTTTTTCGCAATGAATACTCCAATGGCCATGTAAACCATCTGGTACGTTTTATTTTCGGGATATTTCATTATAATATATTGCGCGATAGATTTGATACCATAAATCGCTTTAAATATTTTAAACACAAAAAACTCGCTCTTAAAACTGAATATGTAAAAAATACTGCAATTAAAACTTGCAAGATCCACTGGGTGGTACATAAACAACATGGTCAAAGGTTACATAAGGGTCAGAGGTCATCTGTGTACATTCCAGGCAAGTCGTTACGCTAGATTCTTCTGACCGAGAATGATATAAAATTGGGATCGATTAAGCCCCAAATTATTGTCGATCTATGAGTTGCAAAAAAGTTGTCGAGACCTCAGTCGAGCCCAATTTTTAAAACTCATAGCGAGACCAATTAATATTGGTTGAAAATCATCCATTTTATCATTATCATGTTTTTGATCTGATATTTTCAACACCTTGGACTCCACCAAACATGATAAATGAAGTAATCTCCAATATTTTAAAGGTCTACATAAACTTGCTTGAAAAGCAGTTGCAAAGGGATTAAGAGTGGAAAATTTCGTAAATGACCTCTGACCTACAAATTTGTACAGGCCGAAATTCCCGACGCGAACCCGCGAACCGTTTTCGCCTGAAGGTTCGCCCAAAATTACACTTGCGAGAACCAAAACGGTTCGCGCAAATTTGGCCATCAACAATGAAAACCATAAAAATAGGCACCATAGTTTTGGGCGATTTAAAACGGCAAAAATGCGCGGCCCATATTTTAAAATGCGTCGAAAATGCACTATTTTGAAAGTCAAAATTCGCGAAAATGTGTTTCCGAATGTTTTGCCCTGCTGGTCAACCAGGAACACGAAGAAGTCTTTGCAAAAACATTGCTCAAAACTTCAAGACTTCATCCTATTTCTTACTCTTTTCTCGGCTGAAACATGTCAAGAAGCACAATCATTATCTCCTGTTATTTTTCCCTTCTTATTCTTGAATAAAATTTTGAATCATATGTAGATGGCACTCCTCGGGCTGAGCGTTTTCATTAGTACATAACCGAGAATAATTTACTTTCGCACGTGGTAATCCCAGTGGCAGGTGATCCCGGCCCGGATACGTGACGGGTTTTCCCAAAGAGGTTCTATATAATGATAGAGGCAAAACGTTACGTAACTAGAAATTCACCGTCTCGTATGTTTTGCCGCCACAAAGAAACCTAGAGTACCAACAATAGAAAGCATGGCTGCCTCCGCTTCCACATATTGTGGGTGCCGCTTTGCATATGATACACTAATCGGTAGGGATACATGATTACTGTATGTTGTTAGCGGTGGCCAGTGTAATAATAGTGTACCTGGATCATTGGCTCAGATACTCTTTTTTCTCATAATGCAAGGCACGCTTAGGTGAAAAGATGTATCATTGAGGCGGTTTAATTTAAATCAGACGACTGATGTGTCATTCATTCGTTGTGTGTCCATGGGTAGACAAAATTAACCACCCAATAGCACCCAACTCCACACAACTGAATTTTGGCGATTTTTTTGTATCGAATGACATTATGTGTGTAGACAAGCACCCAACTGATTAATATTCCGTGCAATATATTCAAAATGTACAGCGCCCACTCACGGACATGTTTTGAATGCGTTTTCAGACCCTTGGGGTTTTCCACTCTTCCCCTGAATAAGTGTCCAGTGTAGAAGTTTTGTTATTTCATCTCTTCCGCATTCCTACCTAAGTCCGAATTGTTTAATTCCGAAGAGATTATCCATGAATAAACCAATAATGAACAAGACCCGATACCGCGCGTTGATAGGTTTGATAGCATGCTCAATTTATTGTTTTAATGCCCAGTGGGGGGGTGGGGGCACTCGAGTGCAACCATATCATGACGCTTTAAAAGGAATAGGGTCGGGTCAATCCGTTTTCAAGTGAATCCAGGTTGAGGTAGGGTTCTACGCTAGGATTTATAAATACTTTGGACTATATTTTGGCACTTATTGGAAGCTTGGTGAGTCATTGATTTTCGCCGACGTTTGCATATAATGGATTTACTAATCATTTGTGTTTGTTTATTGGCAAATAATATTAACAAGGTGTTTTTTACAAACGTGAAAATTCGCGATGGACCAACAAAACGGATAGACCAAAAATTCACAATTTTTTGCGCGAACTCCGGGGCCTAGATAAAAAACATTACAAAAACCCTTGATTCCTTTTAAGTCCTGTCATTTCCAGCACTTTTCATTAATAATTTTAGGCAACAATATGCATATTTAGGAAAAATATATCCCATTTGATATTATACCGATAAATAGTCAATGAAATTTTTTTGGGGAAAATTTGAAAAGTATTAAATAAAATCCGACCAGGGGTATCGCGAATGATTTCCTTTTGGTTTTAGTTAAGACTAGTACCCCCATTCTATTTCAATATAATTAAGATGCGTTTTTTGTTAGGGTCTCGCAAACTCCTTCTATGAAAACCTAAAAGCGGAGAACTTGAAGGTTCTAAAGGTTCTCGCAAAGGTCATTTTGCGAGAACCTGAATAGGTTCTCGCAGACTTCGACGAATTTCAGGGCCTGTTATCTCAGATGTAGTGTACCTACTCTGCTTTTTTGGTGCAAGATTTATCACATTGGACCACAATCTTGGGAGTACATCACCTTGTTTGGGAGTTCGGATGGTGATGGCGCTAGCGACGACAGAATTTACTGTGATACAATCCCCCTTCTTGGCTAAACCACCAAAAAGAAATGCAGACACTAATTACATGTAACCATTTGAACAAAACATGTAGAAATCTACCTTTCAAAACGTACTGTTTTTTAATCCTGATCAATCTGCCTTTTTCTTAGTTCGCAGCACCCCAAGGTTGGTTGTATGCCCTGCGTGTCATTGTTTTGGATGCCAACTCTAACCCCGGCCAACACTGATGTGCCAAGTTGGAATCACCAATGCCCTGGAATTATCAAGTTATTGTCTTATAACAGTTAGATGCACAATATCAGCAATATGGGTTTTTATGTTGCTTTTGGCCATAATACAATCGTATTCACTTTAATCATAGATGAGTTTGTTCACATGCACGCTTGCTCCAAAATGCAAACCCGAATTTGATGAATTATTCCAGTCAAGAAAATCATACGAGGGAATTGGAACCATATTTAACGTACCAGTGCCACTTTTCCAACATTGTACTCATCTAAGCTGCTGTCGTCAAGTCCGTCTGTTGACAGCGAGATGGCTCTCTCAAAAGAACTGAGAGTCATATCATACTGCTGTGCATAAAAACAGCACAGGCCAAGGTTGTTGAACAACTCAGCATTATACACACCCATCTGGAGTAATCGCCTGTAATTGAAAGGGAAGTGATATGGTATATTACTACTTTCTTGATGCCTGTGTGTTAAGAATAAACACCCCTTGTTTGTTTATTAATATTTGTTTAAGAAATCCTGCAGCAAGCATCACAAAACATCATTAAAAAGTTGGGCAAAAAAATCACAGAAGACTTTTGCAACTCTCAGTATATTACCACACAGAACATGAGCATACCATGCCCATGGTAAATCCCTGAGGATCTCAATTCAACACATTTAGCATGGTGGGATCCCATACCAAACATCTCCGAGAGTCGCATTCATCGCTAAATTTTCTGGCAGTAAAACATGGTAAACTTCAATAAAAATTGACTAAATACCCTGCCAATTTGGCAGAAAACCTTCAGTAAAATACTGAGGATCTCAATCTGTCAGCAACATCACATTCTAACAAATTTGCAATGGCTGCCTTGATTGCTTTTATTATCATAATTAATCAAATGATAAAACCTATTTTTACAGTGTATCTGATCACAATTAGATGACAATAATATAAAGTAACACAAGGCAGCCCCTGCAAATATGTTAGTAAGTGATGTGGCCGGCAACATGTAGTTTAGCTATGTCCAGCACTGAGGGTCTCAATGTCTCTATTTGCAATGGCTGCCTTGTGTGACTTTATTATCATAGTTGTATACCATATTTCCATTTTATATAGCTTGCTGTTTTCTTCTAAGCCTACACATAGACTGTTTTTGAGCTAATGTGACAAGCACTAAATTAAATGATAAACCTAATTTTACAGTTTATGACAGTATGTACAGTAGATGACCATAATAAAAGGTCATGCACACAAGGCACCATTGCTAATTTTTCAGTTAAGTGATGTGACCGACAACATGTATACTTCATAAACTTTTAAGTACAAATTAAATTAATCGATGCGCTGCGCAGCAATATCGCGCCTTACTACAAAACGCGCTTACACACTCTTAGACGCAGTCTAAATCGCGCGTGTTGAAGACACAGCGCGGGGTGTAAGAACAAAACAAATCTCTTACACTGATACACAAAATACTGGTCATATAAGTCGACAAATACCAGGCATTCCTTGTGAGACTGGTGTGGGAGTTTATTGATTACTTTGTACTTCTAGGTTTACAGAGTATAGTTTAGCAGTGTCTAGTACCGATGGTCTCAATATCTCTATGTTTAAATAAGTTCTCTAAACCACATCTGAGAAATCAAATGTGGGTAGCTTCTGACATTTAGTGAAGCCTGGTACGGTTTGCGTTAACATAACCTTACCTATAATATCTGAGTGCTACCTCTGGCTGGTCTGTGTAGAAGTGATAGTTAGCTATACAAGCTATGGCTTCTACATGGGTGTTGTCATGATGCAAAACATCCTTGTAAAACTTGACGGCATTGGTCATGTCATTCATACCCTGTATGATCAATTAGATATTCATCATATTAAGTTGTACAACTTTTAGATATGTAATTCTCTTTCTTTTTCCAAGGTAAGGTAAGGTATTAGAATTTAACGATACCTCAACACAATTGTGTCATATTGTGTCACCATGGTTAGTTTGGTTACTTATCAAAAATTTTACAAGAAATAAACATAAAATACATTGTAATGAATATTTCACTTTTGTTAATTCTAATTACAACATTTATAAACAGTCTATTCATACACAAACAAAAACACTTTCTTAATATGAAAGCATGTGTGGTCCAGTGGAAAAGTGCAGGACTCATGATAATTTGACCGTTAAAATCGTGAGTTCGAGCCCCACTGTGGTCAACATGTTTGTGTCCCTGGGAAGATCTCATTTTTGCCTCGTGGACCCAAGCAAAAGCTAGGAAGCTGTTATGGGGAATATTACAATCTAGTGCTGATAGGCTTGTGTGCTTATAAGGCATGTCTTGAGCAGCCACTAGATGAAGCGAAATGATTGCGACAATTTCTTGAAGGCGGCGTAATAATAATTGGCAACAGCGATTTGAGCCTATTTACGGGGATTAAGCGCTATATAAAAACTGGTTATTATTATTATTACATTATCATAACATACAAACTACTCTCGATCTTTATGAAATAACCAAGATACATTGTAATATAGTTAATAAAACAGATTTCTTATTAAACACTTCAAATGGATCCATGGGAGATGCACAAAGATGAGAGAGTGACCCCTAGTTTGGCAAGAGATTTTGTGTGCAGAAGATGTGAGAAGGGGGCTGGAGGGATGGTGGAACAGGAGGAAAAGTTGTGTGATGAGGTGGAGTCAGTGAAGGAGTTCACATACCTAGGGGATAAGGTTAGTGGGGGTGGTGGATGCGAGTGCTGTGATCGCTAGAGTGAGGTATGGATGGTGGAGTTTTTGACGTCTAGGGAAATGTGGGGAGTTGTTGCAACGGAAAAGAATCCTTTGAAGATGAAAGGAAGGTGAAAGAGTTGCTGTCGAGCATGATGCGTATGGGGGTGAGACGTGGTGTCTGAGCGAAAATGAGATGGGGATATTGAGGAGGACAGAGAGAGCAATGATGAGAGTGATGTGTGGTGTGAAGTTGAGGGACAGGATGAAGACTTGAGGATTTGATGCAGATGTTGGGTTGGAAGAGGCGATGGACTGGTTGGCGAAGGCGAATGGTGAACGTTGGTATGGGCATGTGTTGAGGAAGGATAAACAAGCATGTGTTAAGAAGGGCTTTTGAGTTCGAGGTGGGAGGTTTGAGGAGGAGGGGACGTCCAAAGAAGATATGGAAGAAGCAAGTGGAAGGAGAGATAGGAAGGGTTGGGTTGAGGATGGAGGATGCATTGAATCGGGTGAATTTTTTTTTTTTAGGGTGTTGAAGTGGAAGGAAGGAGTAAGGGCGGTTGCTGCGAACATAATCCAGTTAGAGTTAGATTCAGTAAAATATAAACCTTCACTGTTTTTCTTGTCCTATTTTGTCTCATTACATGCTAAATTTATCTTCTTGCACAAGTTGCTGGACTTTGTCAATGTTGACAGAGGCATAACTGCTCACCTCATATATCCTGGCTATACCAGTAAGGAGTGTGGTTTCTCCAGGAAATTTCTCCAAGCCCTGTTTGTACACATCAACTGCCGTCAATGGTTGGTCAAGCCTGACATACACCTTACACAGATACAGGTAGCCATCCACAGAATCCTGATGCTTCAAGGCCGACTTGAATTGCTTCTCTGCATCTCGGTATAAGCCAAGCCTACAATTTGATTGGAAATGAGCATTAAACTGCAGCCTAGTCCCCTCATCAGCTCATCAAATTGGGATATACCTCAGTGAAATTTTTAGGCCTGAGAACAGTGGCAGCGCAAGACTTCTTTTTCGGGGGGGGGGGGGGGGGCAAGTTGATTTTTTTGGGGGAAAAAGTTAAATTTTAGGGGGGTGTTAAAATATCCAAAAATCTGTCATTTTTCTTCTGTAATCTGTAATTTAAAATATTTGTTCACTTTATTTGATTTTAGTATCATTTAGTTGTGGTAATTCATTAAAACCATACTATTTAGACAATTTCTTGCTAAACACCCAGTAACATAATAGGATAAGCCTCAACAAGAATTTGTCAATATCATAACAACTTTCTTAGTGGTGTACAGGGTCTAAAATGAGATTGACCAATTCAAATTTTAAAAAAAATAAGGGGAAAGCAAAAATAATACAAAATTGATCAGTAACTTACACACAGACAGAATTTGAGTGATTATTTGCATTTTCACAGAGTTGTTGTTCATATATTTACAGATACACAACTCCTACCTGTAATAGCATTTGCCTAGTTGTACTTTCCACCACCAGTCTTTGAACTGTGCTGCTTCCGTAGCTAGTGAAGCCAGCTCAAGGGCATTACGCACATCATTCTCATGATGAAATATGTACTCAAATAATGCCTGCCAAGAGATGTGTAAAGGCAATTAATATAGTGTGATACTGAACACAAACAACATATTGCATATACTTTTATGTAAAGTAATATAACGACATGGTCCCTGCCCGGGGGAGGTCTCAAGTACGCATTGGGTAGGGACATGGCTACGAGAGTCTAGAAGTAGAACCCATATCTATACCAATTTTTTCCACGAAAAAGGGCCCTATGATGCAAATTTGAAGCAAAATTTAACACAAATTTGCCTTTTTCCTCAAAATTTAAACCTTTTTAGCAATTAGGGACTTTTTGCTTCAGATTGCAGAAATTGGGCTAATTTTCCCAACAAATTTTATAACAATTTGAAAAAAAGTGATCCATTACTATACCAAAATTGGCATGAAAATAAGGGGTCATTCATATACCAAAAGGCTGAAAATGAAACCCATATGGTCATATGTGTTCAATTTTTTTTACAGACCTTAAAAATGTTAACCTGTGCCCTAAGTTACGAACAGCAATGTTCCGGAATCAAGGATGTAGCTACACTGGGTGGTGGTGTTTGGCAGTGACCACCACTCAGCTTTAGAACGCACCAATCAACAGCTATTTTAGGTGCAGAGCCTAGCCACCCAACCCAAATTCACTTTTTTAATAAATGTATAAATTTACCAAATATTGACATTTTGGTCAGCAAAGTGCAAATTTTATCAAATACCTGGTACTAAAAATCAGCTGGCTATAACCCTGTCTGGACTGGAAGTCAACTATCTGTAATCTACCCCTTTGGGCAAGTAGCAGGGAGATTGATTGATTTAACGACAAGACCCTGTTTGCTGCTTCATCACCGCTCGCGTTTCTGTGCAACTGCAGCAAGCAAATATCAACGTCAGAGTGGCAAAGTGACAAGCAGCATGGCACTATGAAACCGGCATTAGAAAAAGTAAAGTATTTAAGTATAAGCTATGTGCCGTATTGTGTGTGTCCTTACAGAATATGAGAATATGGGCTTATTAACACCTACCTTTGCTAGATTTGGTCTGGCAGCATACTTAGCAAAATTCAATCTGGCTAAATTGATGAATGGTCCATCTATTGTTGACAGCATAGATGCCTAAATAAAAAAGTCAACATTTTATTATATTTTACTGTAAACAAATAATAATAACCAACTATGGGTTACTTCATTTTCACATTCAAAGTTTAGCAACTTAAGATGCATGGAATACCAAATAATTGCCTGTCCTTAAGTTATATGTGACCAGCTATAGGCAGGTCAGGTTAGGTCAGGTTTCCTTTGAAAGCCTGCTACTGGCATCCTGGTAACCAGTACTACCAGTCCCAGGGCCGAGTTGTCGGCAACTAAACCGTCACCCCCATCGGGTTTCTAAGGAAATCTGATGAGGAGGGTTGCTGGTTACACTGGTAGAATGAAAAAGAAGATCTACCTACAAGGGCATAAGCTCTGAAGAGCTAATGGCGGCCATCCAGCACATGCTGCCTTGCATGGTGGGCGTGGTTGCCCTTAGGCTAGGCCCACAGCCGAAAACTGTGGATAGATGTCAGGAAGGGCATCCGGTCAATTATCTTTTGCTCCAATAAATCCTTACACAGCAGTATTGCTGAATGAGGTGTATTCGGCCACCCCTGTTTTGCAGGAACAAAACCGGATTTAAAACTTTGGTTCAACTAAACTAACAATAGTGTTTTTTTTAAGGTAGAAAGATCCTAATCAAACTAAAGTCTTAATTTAAACATTTTTCATGTCTTTTCATACATAATATTAAGGTATATGTGGAATTATGTGCAATCCGACACTTTCTGAATATATTATGCAAATGAGAGATCCAATATGGCCGCCAATGGTTGCCATTTTGAAGAAATTTTTATGGGTTCTCTTGACCAAAGTGTAAAACCTATCAACATAAAACTTAGTATTTATGATGATTACACAATTTGCCTTGTACTGACGATTTTATTTTTTTCTAATTTATGAAAAGGTTTTGATTAGTATTCAAAAATATGAAAATTACATGAATTTCACAGCTCATTAATAAATTATGGTTAATGCTAATAACTCCAAATCGGGGTAGACTTTTAAAAAATAAAAAATGTCAGTACAAGCAGTATCATCTAAAAATCTGTAAACCGCCAATGGCGGTATGGATGGATTGCTTTTTTTCCCTAGGGTATTTGCAGCTCTGGGGCGTTGAATAATATGGGTGTACATTGTGTATGTATAGTCTATTTGGTGGAGACCAAAAAAGTCCTTAAGCCAGTCTGCCTGCATGGAAGGCACTTGAAGCTAAGTGGACTGTTGGACCCAAACCTCAACAAAACTCAATATCGGGCAGTTAGGCGTTCGCCTAGGAGCTTATCAAAGGCCCATAGGTCTAAACACTTTCAGTCTATAGATTGACTTTTTGGAAATGTTGACCTCTTTTTTGACAATTCCCAACCCACCCCTTGTCAGACCCAGGGGAGGACCCTGGGGAAGATACATGGTTAGTAGGGTTGTTTCCCCCTACAATATATCTGAGTTTGGGTACGCCAGCTGATCTGGAAAAAAAGTATGGCAAAATGTTTACCTTTTTGACATCATTTCTCCACCCCTGTCAGACCAGGGGAGGACCCTGGGGGATTGGATTTCAGGTTAGTAGGGTGTGCCCTTCCTACAATATATCTAAGCTTGGCTACTCTAACTCATGCCTGGCAGAAAAGTTATGGCAAAATGGTTACTTTATGTGAAATGTTGACCTTTTTTGACATTTTCCCCACCCCCCTATTCATACGCAGGGTGAGACCCTGGGGGAAGGATTCATGGTTAGTAGGGGCGGCTTGTGTTTCTCCTACACTATATCTAAGTTTGGGTACTCTATAGCTCATCTGGAAAAAGGGTTATAGGCAAGAATGTTTACTTTTTTGGAAATGTTTGAAACCTTTTGTGAATTTCCCACCCGCCGGGGTGCTGGGTAGACCCCAGGGAGGACCACGCGAGGGGGAATGGATTACATGTTAGTAGAGGGCATTGTGTCCGCCTACAATATCTCTAATTTGGGGTACTCTAGCGTCATCTGTAAAAAAATTATGCAAAATGTTTACCTTTTTTGTGAAACGTTGACCGTTTTTGGACATTCCCCACGCCCTGTCAGACCTGGGAGGGACCCTGGTAGAATGGATTACAGGTTATAGGGCTTGTCCCTCCTACACCTATAACTAAGTTTGGGTTACTCTAGTCATCTGGAAAAAAAGTTATGGCAAAATGTTACTTTTTGTGTCCGACACACAACCACAAATGGCGAATGGCGTCCTTACATACTACATACCATACCATGCCATTTCTAGAGAACCGCTTTTGCTTACACCATCCAGTCCAATAAACAACTCTGGCAAATGGCATTATATTTGACGAACAAAACTGGAGGATAATTGTGCTATTAAAAATGACACTTTTGTCCAAAATAGAACGCGGAGAAATAGCAATAGGTTTTTCGGATACTTACTGTTCAAATTAACATCACCAGGTTCTTGCAGCCATTACATTACTTTCCTAACCCCTATGTAAAAGAGTTGTCATTTGCCTGATTCCCTGTCTGTATAGAACAAAAGTTTGTTCCATTTTTCGGTTATTTCTTGTAATTTTTTCGCAAATATCTGGTAACTAAGGTCTAATGCGTTGCTAAGAAACAATAAATTATAAATATGGTAATTTGCATTTTGGATTTTTCATGGTTGAAATTACCTTAAACACTGGACAAAACAGAAAAGTAATGTTCTTTCAGGAAAACCATTGTTGATTAGGATCCGTCTATCCTTAATAGTAACTACCATCACACATTGACCACCAATGACACTGGGACTAAAATACACTATAGTGATACACAGTTAGGGTTGAGTTGGGGGATAGTTTCTTTGTTGTTGATACCATATGATTTACTGATTACTCAACTCATCAACATCATGCCTTGCAACATCATGGTTTTCATCCCTCATATCAAACTAATGAAATATAATGCATGGCACAATTACATATGGGGTTTTTGTGGCACGGTCAGTAGGGTCCAAATGAAACTTATATAATTAAAGTGGGCCATCTCTCCTTTTAACTCTGTCAGAGCAATGTCCTTTGTCTTGGAAATTAGGTCAAGGGTCATTCTCCTGTGAACTCCATGTAGACCTCTGAGAGGGATCATCGATGAACATTTATCATGACATGCTAGCATGTTCTTGAGATAATGTGTACACGATTCTATGATGGGAAAATGAACCTTGTGACCTTGAAATGAGGTCAAAGTCAATCTACAAACTCGATTAGACCTCTCAAGGGCAGCTATCAAAAGTTTCATGGTTCCTGAGATATGTGCACAAAAAATTCAAGACACACAGACACAAATTGAGCTTTTGACCTGAAAATTGTGTAATGTAATCAGCTACCCAGATAATCGCTTGAGTCCAGGCCCGTATGCAGGTGGTGGGCGCACTCCCCAAATTCCACTAAAAGTGCAAAAGATCCACTTTTGCGAAATTTTAGGTCATTCTCTGCACAATGGACATGCATTATTGAAAGTATCCAAATCTATGTAATGTGGTCAGTTTTTGTGTTAAAAACAAGGCGAACTCGTATTTACGCGTGCGTAAAAATTGTCCCCGCGAATGTCGCGAAGAATCACTAATAAGGCAGAGAGACAAAAAAAAAATTCTCAACAAAGTACCCCCTCCACCCCCCCCCCCCCCCCCCCCCCCCCCAAAATAAAAAAAAAAAAAAAAATAAAAAAAATGAAGCAAAATAAAAAAGAATACGAAAAACATCAAAAAAGTAAAAGATGAACAAAAAAAGAAAAAAACAAAACATAGAAAAAAAAAAAGAAAAAAAAAAAAAAAAAAACAAAGAAAAAAAAAAAAAAATAAAGAAAAAAAATAAACGGAAAAAAACAAAAAAAAGAAACTAAAAAAAAAAATAGAAGGAAAAACTTTAAATAAAAAAAAACTTAAAAAACAACTGCAATAAAAATAAAAAGAAACAAAACACAAACAAGAAACATACCCACTCACAAACTCCCCTACCCCCACGACAAACCGAACATCACAACAAACCAAACCACACACCACACTCCCCAACACCCGGCCACCCCCCTCCAAACATCATTGTTAACCACCAACCCCAACACCATGTAACAATCACCCCCTCCCCAACCCCTGCAACCAACAACACCCCCTCCCAACACTACGCAACACCCACACCCCACCCCAAAACCCCGCAAAAAACCCAACCCGATCCCCAAACACCGCAACACCCCACCCCCTCCCAACAATTACCCAATCCAAACACACTTCCCCCTCACAAACACCCTACCTCCTCACAAACACCCTACCACTTCCCCATATGGCATAGTTCAGGTACGAAAGAATTTTGCCTTCCGACGTACTGTTTCGAGTACAGGAAATTACGGCATTGTAATTAGCTCATGGCAGACCTAAACGTCATTATATCACATACTTCCAAAAAATGCAAAAAAGAGGTGCCCATTGCCCATGATCTGATCGACTTTCATGCAGACGCAGAATTTGGAGTATCCGAGTAAACGTGGCGGGCAAAAATATAGCAATTACGCTGATTTAGCATATTTAATTAGCGCATTTTCATACTCAAATTGCCCCCGGAACAGAAAAACTCTTCAGCCCACTTCCTTCCACCACGTACATGTCTACACCTAGGACTCCAGAAAACTTGACAGGACGCTTGCAGGGAAAATGTTCATAAATTATGCAAATTAAAACTTAATTAGCATTTTTTTACGCCCAAAATCTAATCAGGTGGGAACTCTTCAGCCCGCTCCTTTCCCCCAAGTAATCATTGGTCGCCCTTATGGAACTCCAGATAAATTGATACAACGTGGGTTAACATTTTTATCACGGACAACGATACGGACGAAGGAAAGGAAGAATCGAACGGACAAGCGAAACAGACGCTGCTCATTTCATAGTCCCGTTCCGAAATCGTCGGCGGGGGACAATAAGTAAGTATGAATCGTCAGAAATGAGAATAGCCTTATGTTCTCAAGTCTGACAAAATCTGCGCGGATGCCCACTGGTCCCTGGCCTAAAGCTGTATGTGCAGTCACTCGGAGTCCTGATGCTTGCTCCATTGTCCCTGGTCGGCCCCTCTGACTGAGTACCTGGCCACAAATCCCCCAAGGGTCGACCAGATTGTGACATAGGCTGAATCCTGAACTGAGGGGCCCCCTTGCCCAGTGCCCGGTTTATTCAGTGAAGTAACCAGGACTGTCGGTTATCAAGAAAGGAGGTCAAACATGGATTTTGAAAGGATTAAGACTGGAAGCTAAACTAGCAACTTATGTAGTGAAAGCCATTCATAATCAGGTGGTATAACTAGGCGGCCCCGGGTTTCGCGATCACCTGGGTTTCCGATCACCTGGCTTGAAGGACCTTTGGGTTTTGTGCGTTCGTTTGAACTTGAATGACCCCTGATGACCATGTCGTGACCTTTAAGATTTTTGTCATCAACCTACCCTCCAAGTTTCATGTCCATACACCAATGTTTACCCTATTTGACCTCCTTTGACTTTGAATGACCCCAGATGACCTTATTGTGACCTTTAAGATTTTTGTCATCAACAATCAACCCCAGCCTTCAACTTTCATGTCCATACACCAACGTTTACACTATTTGACCTCTTTTGACCTTGAATGACCCCTGATGACCTTGTCATTTTCGGCATCAACAATCGACCCTACCCACCAAGTTTCATGTCCATACACCAATGTTTACCCCATTTGGCCTCCTTTGACCTTGAATGACCCCTGATGACCTTTGATTCACTAACCAATACAAAACTCGGTCTTCGGAAGGTCAAGGGCTACCCACCCATCAAGTTTCAGGAACATGCAACCCTCGGTCTCCGAGAAAATAGACTTTGACCTCATTTGACCTTGAATGACCTCTAATGACCTTGTCGTGACCCTAACATTTTTTGGCATCAACAATCGACCCTACTCTCCAAATTTCATGTCCATACACCAACGTTTACCCCATTTGACCTCTTTTGACCTTGAATGACCCCCGATGACCTTGGATCCACTAACCAATACAAACTCTGTCTTCATTCGGTCAAGGGGCACCCACCCACCAAGTTTACTAACTTTCATTGATATGAGATTTTCAGAGGATCACTATGACAGTTTAAGTTTGTGACTCTACATGTATGGGACAAATGCCTAGAGGACTTAATTTCTCTTAGGTGACAATTACAATTACCTTGGGATTGTTTTGGATGCCAGTGGTGCTTTTTTTCTGGTTGATAATTCAAAACGGACAGTGCGATCCAGTAAGAACATGTAAAAAAAAATTTATTGAATTTTATATCTCAATTTATAGGAG
Source organism: Ophioderma brevispina (assembly GCA_023653785.1). Taxonomy (NCBI): domain Eukaryota; kingdom Metazoa; phylum Echinodermata; class Ophiuroidea; order Amphilepidida; family Ophiodermatidae; genus Ophioderma; species Ophioderma brevispina. The sequence goes on along the minus strand of JAMKCH010015000.1, from coordinate 1,636 downwards.
TGCATTTGCAACAGCATGTCAAGTCCATTTATATTCCAATGTGAACTGCAAATTTGGTTACAAAGTAACTACATTTATGATAATTCTAAGAATACTAACTCAGCGATTGTTGACTTACGTGTAACATTAGCGATGGAATTATCATCCATCAACATCTCGGCAATTCCTTCTTCATCCACCTCCACCTCGTCAACATACACTTGCTCTGTCAAAGCTCTTGTCTTAAGTGACCAAGCAGCCTGGAGAATGCAAATGAAGATATCAAAATGTTTAAAATCAATGTGTAATATATCACAACATAATGGAGATAATACATAGACATGCCCATTGTCAGGATCCCCCCCCCACCCCAGTGCAGATCCTGGGGACAATCCAAACCACATTGGCATGAGGTACAGGGGGCCACTTGAGGCCTCGGTGGGGTCCAGTGGCAGCCCTCTGAAAATGTGTTTTTTTTTGTCACAATTTGAGCCTTATTTCAATGCACTCCTGCTTTTCTCCTTTTTTATTTTATTTTTTTATTTTTTTTTTAAATTTTTATTTATTTTTTTTTCCTCATGGCGTACATCAAACAAGGGCACCAACCAGCCCGAAGGTTGGGGTGGGCGGCACCTGCCTACCTCAAAAAGGAAGGTGCGAGGAATCACCTTGAGTCGCGCAGGTGCCGCCTGCCCAATGATGGTATTAAGCCTGATAGGCGGCTCGGGGTGAAGTTTGGTAGTTGGAACCTGGGAGTTTGAAGGGGAAAGGGGTAGAGGTAAGTGAAGAATTGAGGAAGAGGAAGGTGGACGTGTGTGGTGTGCAGGAGGTGAGGTGGAGAGGGGAGGGGGCTAGGATTTTTTTTTTTTTTTTTTTTTCTAGGATGTTGGGGGTAGAGGGAAGAAAGTACAAGTTGTGATGGGCAGGAAATAGTGAAGGGATTGGGGGTGTGGGAGTCTTGGTGAAAGAAGAATTGAGTGAAAAGGTGGTGGAGGTGAGAAGGAAGAGTGATAAGGTGATGACGGTTGTGATGGTTTTCGAGGAAGAGGTAGTGAGGTTGATATGTGACTATGCGCCACAGTGTGGAAGGAAGCGTGAAGAAAAGGAACAGTTTTATGATGAGTTGGCAGAGGAATGGGAGGTGCAAAGTGTCGGTGAATTGGTCTATGTGTTGGTGATTTTAATGGGCATGTGGGGAAAAGGATCGAAGGGATCGAAGGTTTCGAAGTGTTCATGGAGGAAATGGGTTTGGGGAGAGGAATCTGGAAGGAAGAATGCTGCTGGAGTTTTGTGATGAAAAAGAGATGTGTGTTGCGAATACATGGTTCAAGAGAGAGGACAAAAGGAAAGTGACATATAGCTCAGGAGGTAATGAGACAGAGATTGATTTTGTGTTAGTGGGCAAGAGGAAGATGACATTTCTGAAGAATGTTAAGGTAATCCCAGGAAAATTGCAACACAGGTTGGTGGTTGTAGATGTGGATATGAGGAAGGTGAAAAAGGTGGTGAGGAAGGTAGTGTATGAGAGGAGGAAAGTATGGAAGCTGAAAGAAGAGACAAGAAAGAATTTTGAGATGAGAGTTGGGGAGCTTGTGGGGACTGATGTGTCAGATTTGTGGGGGTGCTTTAAAGGAGGGGTGTTACAGGCATGTGATGA